>PVIC010004654.1:0-61498 GCA_004025085.1 Thryonomys swinderianus
AAAAAATCTGCCAGTTCACATTCACAATGTCTTTTGACCAACTTGTAAGGCTGATCATAAAAAATACATGTTTAATTTACCTGTGTCCAATATATTCTATTTCAGAGGAAATGTAATGGTATGGGAAGTTTTTATCTTAAATCTAACTTTGAAATATGACTGAATCCATTAACATAACTCAGAACAAGTAAGTAAACAGCTACAAGAAGATGTTACATAATCCCAGTGAGCTCCTGTGGAGTCTGTTTTTAAAGAAAAGAAACTACTGGACAGAACACAGTAACTCTTAACTTTGAGATCTTATGATCAAGAGTCCAATAGAAGTAGAAGTGGTCCAGAGTGACAGTCCATCCCAATGCACACTGAAGGCCATATCCCAAAGAAACCAGCTAACTGTACATCACTTGGAATTAGATTACTTGGAAGTAGTCTATTTGGTCAATTAAGATACTGACTTGGATTCTCTGAGGAAGCTCAGTCTTTTATGATTCCTAACCCCTTCAGAAGCCAAGGAATTGCCAACACTTCCTGTGCACAACAGTGGTCACACTCTTTGCCACAAGTCTCCAAAGGAGGGCAAGTTCACAACCAGTGAAGGCCTAGCAGCGAACACTTTTCCCTTCCACAAGACAAACTCAGGGCCACCCTTACACATGTGTTTCTGCACACACCTGCAGGGATGGTCATCTCTACTGCACCTGTTGTCCTCATACCATGTAGGCCCAGACTACTGCGTTTTTAAATTCTTACTACTACTATGGGTTCTTGACTTGGAAACTAGGATCCTGTGAGGATAAGGAGTTTATCTGCATTCATGCATCCATTAGTAGCACAGAGTGGGGCTTTGTTCTCTGGGCTCTGTTTCTTTTTATCCTCTTCTTGCCACCACTGGACAGGTACTTCCCTAGAGATGTGGCATCACTGGGTTCTTGAATGCATGGACATGTCCACATGTTTGACTTGGTGTAAAAAACGACTAACTGGAGAATGAGCATTCTCCCTGATACTTACTTTCCTGGCACTTTGGAGAGGAAAATTCTGGTTGCCCCTTTTCCATTTTTACAACTTCACTCTGGGCTTTGTTCTGGACAGAAAGGTTAACAAGTTAGGCTTGGGGTACAAACTGGTGCCCCCAGCTTCTTGCAGAGCACCATGGCTTCTAGAAGAGACAAAAATCACGGCAGGTTCTACTCTACAAGTAAAGTTACCTCAAAACAAACATTCACAACCACTGCTGGACTTTCTGGTGTGATCTTCAGGTCAACTCCATTCCATTAAAAAGAGAGAGGGACACAGGTAAGGAGCAGAAACTGTAGGAAGGAGCTCTGCCTCCATGATGGGTGGGGACAGTTTCTGCTTGCTTGTACTTGCTCACCAGACTTTAGCCCTGCCTGGGAGAAAAGGATATCAGAGTAGAGAGGAAGGGGAAAAAAAGGGAAGACAACGCCAGGAGAAGTTTGTTATCTTTTTATTTCTGGCATCTTAGCGTTCTTCAGTTAAACTGTCCCATTCTTTGGACCAATGGTTGTAGTGGAGCTGACCTCATAGCCTGGCCTGGCTTCCGAGGCCACAAGTGGCCCTGACTCTCATCAGACTTTCTTTTTTTTTTTTTTTTTTTTGAGACAGGGTCTTGCTTTGTAGTTCAGGCTGGCCCTGAGCTCACTATGTAGCCCAGGCAAGCTTGGAACTCAGCAATCCTCCTATCTCTGCCTCCCGAGTGCTGGGATTATAGGTGTGAGCCACCATGCCCCTCACTGTGGTATGTGGTATTGATTGCTGATAGGCGTGAGTCACCACGCCTGGCATTGTATGTGGTTACCGGGATCGAACTCAGGACCTTGCACTTGCAAAACAGGCGCTGGAACCACTGAGCTAAATCTCCAGCCCCCAGACTTTCTTTTTGTTAGGATTTTAAAAAGGAAAAAAGGACATAAATTGACAGCTCCCAAGAGCCATCAGAGAAAACGTGTATACAATCCAATAGAGAATAGAGCTGACTGATAGACCAGGTCCTAAAAAGAACCTCTGAGCCCCTAGATTCAGCTGTACCTGAAACTCTTACCTTCCCCTGGACTTTACAGTCTCATGAAGCAATGTGAACCTTAGGGAAAAAAAATTTAAGCCACTTTAAGCTGGATTTCTTTAACTTGCAATTGAAAAAAGCACCAACGGATAATGAGAGAAATAAAAGTGGAAGACGAAAGAAGGGAGAAAGGCTACATTTATGAGTACAGTATCTGGAAATGGTTCAAGTGTGTTCCTGGAAATGCAGAAAGGTGACATGGGAAAATCTGGTCCATTTTTCATATTAAGCTCAGATCAGCAGCACTGCAGCTCTGCCTAATTACTGTGATTAATCTTGTTAAATTCTAAATATAAAATGAGTGGTTACATTCCTTGCACTTTGGAGAGGAAATTTCTCATGCTCAGTGATACTACAATAGTCTCGAGGAGAAGGACTGAGCCATTAACAAATAGAGATGTCTTTGGAGCAAGATCATTCTTTTTTCTTGCCCACACACAGTACTGACTGCGTATAGGATTAAAGGTCATAAATGACAATCCCAGTCTTACCTGGCATGGCATGGATGAGGTCACCACACAGAACAAAGAATTTGGGTTTGGGGTTCAGTTTGTTGATGGCCTGAACAGCCTGTTCAGTGAGGCGGATCTCCTGGTTCCATTCATCACCACCATGGTCACAATCCCCGGTGGACCAGGCCTTCATCAGCCCAAACTGTGGGTCTGCACCCTGGATGAAGTAGAATGGGCCTTTCCATTCCCTTTCCTTTTCTGGGAAACAGAGAGAGAGAGAGAGAGAGAGAGAGAGAGAGAGAGAGAGAGAGAGAGAGAGAGAGAGAGAGAGAGAAATGAGTCAGGGAAGGTATCCAGGTTACCAAGCAAGAGGATATAATATTTTCCTTAAATTAAGTAGGTCATTTTAATAAGCTACTGTCCAAACATACCATTTCCCTGTCACAGGGTAGAAGATTTTGATATATGCTAATTTTGCCCAGGACTGGTGATTCCCAAAGGCCACGAGAAATCATGTGGGCTGCTTCAGCCATGCAACCAAGCTGTTTGTTTAAAAGCCTGATGGCCAAAGAGACGCACAACACCGCAACAGTACCATATAGAGGATATTAATGTTCAGTAATAGTGTTCTAATTAGAATTAAAAATACCCCAAGTTGCATGCTGCCAGAAGAATTACATTTAAATTACTAGGTGAAGTGCTTACGAATCTTTTCTGCCAGGCTTAATGGCACCATTTCCACTGTTTTGGGGGATGTGACAGAATTTTAATTACAAAACTTGGTGCTCAAAGCTCTGGCTATCTGGTGGGAAATGTAGTGCCAGAAACGAAATCTTGAAATTAGTATATCCATGTGGAAAAAAAAAGGAAGAAAAAAATCAAAGCTAACATTTGAAAAGCAGCAGGAGGTGGATATCAGTGTGATGTGAGGCTGGCTGTAAGGAAAGAATGGAATTTTTCCTTCCCCAGTTTTACTGAGGTAAAATTGATGGGAAAAAAGTATATATATTTAAATATATAACATGATGCCTTGGCATCTATATACCCTGTGAAGTGATAACTACAACCAAACTAATTAACATATCCATCACCTCACATAGTTACCTTTTGTGTGTGGGTAGTGAGAAAACATCTACTCGCCCAGCAAATTTCAAGTATACAATACACTATTATGAAACACAGTCACCACGCTTTACCTTAGGTTTCTAGAAACTACTCGTTTTTTTAAAAAAATTAACTGACAAAAAACCAGAATAATTTTTTAGGGAACCATGTGATGTTTTAATACACATACATACTGTGTAATGTTCAAATCAGGGTAAGCATATGTATAGTCATAAACATCACTTCTTTATGGTGCAAGCATTCAAAATCCCTTGTTTCCTCAAGTATATGGTCTGTCACTGCTTTCTATACGATGGAACAGAATAGTGGTTGGCCTGACTTTGGGACAAGACTCTTCGTGTTCTTGGAAGGATTCGTTCTAGGTCTCAACTGTTGTCACTGAGATTGCTTTTCCAGTTGGTTCTGTTGGGATGAAGCTTCTGAGGCCTTGGGTATCTGCCCATGCATACCTAAACAGCCATAGGTATCTGCTTCTGTAGAGCTGGCACAGATATGAGTAGGTACAAGTTTCAAATACTGGTTTGGCACAGAATCCTTTCTTCAAACTCAGACCAACGAACACTGAGAACATGAATTCAGAGAAGCCTTTATGTAGTAGGACTCACATTGCCAAGTGGGGCCTACTGACGGAGCACAGTCCCAGGACCCTGACCATCAGTCCTCCCCTCTTCTATCATCTGAGCAACTGAGGCCTAGAGAGGTGATGTGACTTGCTGAATGGCTGGCACACTAGGCCTTAGTGCCAGGGACAAACTATTCCATAATTTTGAGTCTGCTTTTTTTTTTTCTTTACAATAGTATGTTATCCATGGCATTTCTTTGGAGGTCACAACCACATTATAACTTCCAAAAAGTTTCCCATGTCCATGTACTAGTCAGGCCCCATCTGAAGTGCTGGTAATATTTGAGTAATGCACATAAGAAGGTCCCTGGAAATCAGACCTTTTGGAAGAGAGACAATAAACAAGTAAATAGGCAGGGAATTGAGTCAAAGAGTTCTCTGGCTCTGACAGGAAGCAGGGACTAGTTTAAATTGGAAGGTGAGGGAAGGTGTTCCTGATGCTGTGATGAGTAAGCTGAGATCCAAACGCAGAGGAGCCTTTCTAAATTCTATGATCACCACCCCATAAGCTTACTATAACCTTAGAGTGGACCTCTGACTTTGCCCCACCATTCTCTTCTTAATTTCCTTTTCAGAAGTTTAAAAAAAGACAAGTGGAAAAAAATACCTTTACACATTTCACAGAACAACTGGTACGTGAATGGTAATCCACCAGTCCATGATATACAGGCCAGCTGCTCAATCAAGTCCCTCACCAGGGCTCACTGTGAATGAGGAGTGTTGGGAATCCTGGTGTGCAAAGGATGGCAGACTGGCAGTACTGGAGGGTTCAGCTTACAGTCCCCCAGCCCTTACTATGTGTGGCAGAAAGACTAAGATGGTCCTCAGAAATCCTGACTAGTGATATTCACATTCTTGTGCAATCCTGAGTATGGGCTACACCCAGTGACCTGCTTCCAAAAATGGAATACAGTGATGGGATGTTCCTACATAGAATAGGCTAGAAAAAGACCATGGCCTGAATCTGCCCCCCATCCCTTGCTCTAGAGGTCAAAAGCTGTCATGTAAACAGCTCAGTGGAGTGCCAGCATGACAAGGAACAGAGGAAAGCCACTTAAGACTGTCAATTTGATGATGACAAGGCTCAACATGGATTTAATCTAAAATGAATGACAGCAGGTGTATCAGTACTCAATCCGCTTTATTTATCTTAAGAGATAATTTGTTGACTTAGGGATGTGCATCCTCACAGGCATTTGGATCTTCTTAGAGTTGCCATCGTCAGCTCACAAGAAAGGAACTGCAGCCTGCCAACAACTCTCTGAATGGATCTGGAAGAGGGGTCACTCCTCCCTGAATGAGTGTCCCAAATGGATCAGAGCTGGAGCTGGGAGAGGTGGTTCACACCTGTAATCCCAACACTCAGGAGGCTGAGATAGAAGGAATGCCAGGTTCAAGGCCACCTGGCACCCTGGGCTACATAGTGACTTCAAGGACAACTTGAACTACGCTGCAAGACCCTATCTCAAAAAAAAAAAAAAATCAGAATCCCATCTGACTGCTTGACTGTATCCTTAGAGAACTCAGGAAAAAGAACCCTGCAAATCTGTACTGATTCCAGATAGAAACTGAGATAATGCAAGCTTGTTGCTACAAATGGCTAAGCCTCAGTGTAATTTATTACACAGGTAGAATCAGGTAGCAGAGACAAACGGTCAAGGAAGAGAAAGACTTCCTGAAGAGCTGAATGTGTGTCACACACACAAAAATATGAGATTCAGCTTCATGTTTTAAAGTTGTTAGCAACATTTATTCATTTTAGTAGAATAATAATCTTTGAGAAATGCTGAACGCTTTTAAATATATTCCTATTTCTAAGGCCCTTTGAGGAGCCACTTAGACTGTATGAATTAATCAGAACCAGATCCAGGAGGTGATCAGCACCCAGGGTCACAGAATAAATCAACCTCTTAAAACAGAGTTCACAAACAGTTCCCTACAGCAAACATTTGAACAAGTAGTTTCCTATGACAAATAGTTATAACCTCAGAAAGTCAATAGTCCTTGAGCTATTAAAATAAATCTTTCATTATTTATCTTCTTAATAAGAAACTTGGACTGTCACTTCAATGACGACAAAGCACAAAAAAGTAGATTCGATCCAAAATGAATGACAGTGGGCATGTTAATACTCAATCTACTTTACTTATCTAGTAAGATAATTTGTTGACTTAGGGATCTGAATTCTCAAAGACTCCTGGATCCTCTAAAGAGTTCCTCCTCAAAAGCCGGTGGCCTTTGCTCTCATCTTTCTTTGAATCAAAGATGACTTAAAGACATTTGGGGCTTTACAATGCTTAGTTCTACAGGGAGTAATACTGTAAATGTATACTTCTGCCATTCTTCAAAAGGGGAGTGTTTTACATTACAAAACTGAATTCTCAACAATTCAGTTACACTGAATTATTTCACCAAAGTCCAGACTGGTTGACATCTGTAAGGGTCAGGATGAGTTTCAGGGTAAAGCAAGTGTCTGGCCCTCAGACCAGTGTTTTTGAGACCCTCACTAGATAAGATACTTTCCAGGCATTGTTCTGCCAATCTGATGCCTGGACAAAATGAGGCACTGAGGCCCTTCCACCATCCTGGCCTCTGCCAAACAAATCAAATCATTTGATCATTATAGGGTGAAAAACACTGAGGAATCCTGGTTTTTCCCTTCTTTTCCCAGATAATGAACTTTCTATGAGACTGTCCAGTTACAGGGTGAACACCTGACCTAATCAAGGAGAACCGGCTAGAAATGGAGAGAGGAAGGAACTGAGGATGACAACACAGTCTTGAGGACAGGATACCATGGGCGCAGAGAAGATAGTGTGCATGGACTGGCGGAATCAACAGCCCCTCAAGTAGTCTGGACCAGTGGAGTCTCAGGCCCCAACTCTGATCCACTGAGCAAGAGCTGCATGTGAAGGAACACCAGGTGGTCTGTGCACAACCCAGTATGAGAAGCAAGCTCTGGGCTGTGACACCATCAAGGAACTGTGCTCTGCTCATTGGAGACTCGTGTGCGTGGTAAGAAACACGTAGAGTCATTTGTTTCCCTAAATTCCTATGCCACTCAGAAGGCTTTTTGTTGTTGTTAGTGCTTTTGTGTTTTTAGCTTAGTTTTTATTTTTGGTTTGCATTTTGATTTTGGATTTGGTTTACTGCTCATCTGTAGGTTCCTACTTATGTCCAGCTCAAGTAACCAGGCCTAAACATTTCTCAGCAATACTGAGGGGATCATCTAGTTATCACCTTTTAGACTACCTCTCAAACTAAATCAAAATTCTTTGGATAGTAAGAGCCTAATTGGGAAATTCCTTATTAATAAATGAGTTCTAATATGTTAGACTTTAAGTATTTTTTCTTATTGTGGAATGAGCAAAAGAATGAAGTGAGTTGATTAAATTCAAATCTTATCTCTGATCCAGATGGTACCAAAACAAGACTATAATCTTTACAAACACTTGACAGAAACTCTGGATGATGCCTGCAGTGTATCTGGTGTTAATACACAGTAAAGCATAGATCTATTTAAACAATGTTAACTAAAACACCTAACTCAACTACAAGTAAGTATGTCTACAATGCATTCAATTTTTTAACAAGTTCAAAGAGATGATAACTAAGCTATCTACTGTTAAGTAATAAATCACTACAAATGTAGCAGCTTAAATCAATATACATCTACTACTACATATAATAGATGTGTCAGTAGAAGACACAAGGGGCAGAGTCTACCTTCAAGCTCACATACTTAGTTGCTGACAGGACTCAGCCTCTTGGGGTTACTAAAAGGCACCAGTTCCTTGCTGACTCTAGGCCAGAGACAACCTCTAGTTCCTCCGACAGGAAACAGCTTCAACAAACCCAGTTAGGGGAGATCTGCTAGCAAATGTATGTGGCACATCCCATCACTTTTGCTGTGCCATTTTTTTTTTTTTAACCATCAAGTTGCTTGGTGAAGGGAAGGGATGATGCAGGGTCTGAATACCAGGAGGCAAGACCATGGGGCACAACTGAGAGTCCACCACAGACAGTAGTGCAAAATCCAGGCCCAACCTCACATACTTAAATCATTTCAGTTTACTTAAAGTTTGCTCTCAACCTTCTACTACTATTTCCATTTATTGTGGCCACTCTAGGCAAGCTGGAAAAAATTTAGAACCCTATCTCTTCCCACCAAAATACTATAAATTGTCAATGCTGGAGGGATTCTCAGAAATGCCCCGGACAGCATTCACATAACTACAGAGGGATACTTAAGCCTGGCTAGGGGGAGTCTCAAGTATCAGGGGTCAAGTTCTAACCCACACAGACAATAAGCAGCAGCTTTTATCCAAAAGTTGTGCAGGATTTCGGTGCTGCTATATTAAAAAGTCAGACTACAGAATGGGTCCTGAGCCCCCTGAAAGTTACCCATCCAGATATGACATTTTTGTCTCCCCAAAGTGTCCTTCTAATGAAATGTCTCAGTAAATGAGATGGCTGCATAAAAATAATGCTGGCAAGACCCAGCTCTTTCTTCCTTTAGCCTGTGATGTCCATAGTTCTTGCCAACAGCACAGGGCTGATTCAGGGTACAGGATGGAGTCCAGACTCTCATCTTCAGAGGGTGCTAATTGGTGATCTCCTCCAGATATGATAAATTCAAGGTCTGGTTAGCAGATGTGTTCTGTTTGGCCCACGCAGTGTTTATAAAATTTTGAATTTGTTGCCAAAATTTTTAATTCATGAGTTTCCTATATGTGATTGGGTCTCTGGATTGATTCTCAGGGACAATGTAGCCAAACTGGGTCCAAATAGCATGCTAAGGATTAACTGGGGCTGCACAGCCCTTTACATGGGGTTGTGCTCTTGAATGCATCATAGCTCCTATGTTGCCCACCCACATCACCACCAGAGCCCTGCAGGCAACTGTGATCGCCCTCATCTATCCTCCCCTTTCATTCTTCTCAAGGTGAGGAAGGCAAGACACAGCAAAAACAAATACACTAAGACACAACAAAGGGTGAGGGACAGAAACTGCTCCTTCTGCTGCATGCCCCTGATGTCAGAAAAGGTAATCAATCACAAGGGTGGGATTGAAAAGAAGCTCTATGCAGCTATGGGTGCCTACATCTATCTGAACAAGGCAGGGGAGAAAAAAACCTTTCCAGTTATACCATTTTCTAAATCAAATTTTGAAATTCATTTTAAAATATTTTTAAAGGTAAAATTTGCCTTAGAGATCAGAAAGGTCAGTTGTATACTATCTAATAAGTCTTGGCTTCTTCTACTGCCTGGTAACAGACTGCCACAATAACCGTCTTTCAAAATTAAAGGGAAAAATAATGGACTTGAGGTGATATTAACAACACATAAAAAGCCAATGAGTTTTCCTTAAATAATGTAATCAGGTGCAAAGCAACAGCACACAGAGTATACTCTTAAAAGCCTGTAAGAGTTCACCCAATTTCTTACGAATAGTTTTTCCTATGAGACTTTGCTCATAGGCCAAAAGTCCTGTCTCAAAGACATTCACATCGTAATTCTCTTTAGTCTGCACATTCAGTATCACAAACTTAATGTTTTCTTGGATTTGTCTCTGCTAATATATTTCCTTTCACTGTTTTATTACACTTTTTGGGCATACGCATCAATTGTTAATGAAAGCTGACTTTTAATATATATCATGAATTAGAGATCTCATAGATCTTTTTGAAAGAGCCACAAATTATAATAAGTGCACCCCTCAAAAGCAAATGAACATTGTTTCCATCATCCATGTAGGAAAGGCCAGGGAGAATCACTGTGGTGCTAACAGCTAACACTGTAATAATCTGTGCTCTCAGGATGTGCTAAACTGTTACATGCAACCTCAAATAATGATAAACAGCTCCCAACTGAGTTTTGTTTTGTTCTGTTTTAGTTTTTTGAGACAGGGTCTCTCTCACTTTGCAGTTCTGGCTGGCCCTGAACTCATTATATAGCCTAGGCTAGCCTCAAATTTGCAGCAATCCTCCTGCCGTTGCCTCCCGAGTGCTGGGATGACAGGCATGAGTCATCACGCCCAGCACTGTGATAAGTGGTACCGGGGAATCGAACTCAGGACCTTGCATTTGCCAGGCAGATGATGGAACCACTGAGCTAAATCCCAGGCCCTCAACTGAGTTTTTATAAAGAAACGTCTCAGTTCTAAGTCTAGTTCAGGAAGACAGAGTTAAAATGCTAAGCCACTGACTGAGCAGTCTGATTAACAGATTCTTACCATTACAACATCACATGAAGACAGTGCAGGAATATTTAATGATTCAAGGTTTTGGCTGCTGTTTTTCTGACTCAAAGAAATATATGAGTTGGAAATATTGGGTGGCTACACTTCCCCATTTGATAGGAAGCCAAAGAATTAACATAAAAATTGGGAGAACATAATATTCATGTTTTCTGGACAAGTCCTAAACTACAGCTTGGATTCAGTACCTCAGCATTTCCACATGCAAATGTATCATCTTCCATTCACTCATCTTGTTTCTTTTCCACGTCTCCAATTTTCCTAACATGGTCTCTAGTTCCTCATTGTACAGATCTTGGGATTGTGTGTCAGTGCACAGACACAGCCAGCCAAATGGTGGCATCCCACATCTCCTGCTGCAGCCCTGCTTCTGATCCCACCATCGTCATCCCCTTGGATCAGATCTTCACAAATCTGAGAGTAGGGCTGTAGCATCAGTTCCTCCCACTTTAACCCACCTTAGGCAGCCATTGTGCTTTCCTAACCCCTTGTGCTGACAAAACCAGAGACCATATTCCTATTCTCAAATCTCCAGGCCTTGAGTTTGCTTCCCACCCAAGCACAGGTCAACACAGATCACTCAGTGCTGGTGAGATAGAGAAAAGCACATATATGAGAAGAGATACACAGAGATGTCAATCGGTCCCTGCTAATTCTGACCACAGCGGTTAAAAGGAACACAAAGTTTCTCCATCTAATCTATCACTGGTGCTATTAGATCAGTGAGTCTAGCCCCATTAGACAAGGGGAGATTTTGGCATTTTGAGATCCTAAATCACTTCAACATTATTAAGTGTGTGAAGACATCTTTGATGTTGCACAGGGTACAATGGTAAACCATTGAGTGGAGGCCAGGGATGTTGCCAGGACCTCTCAATACACAGGGCAGTGTCCACAACAAAGAAAGATCCAGCTGATGACGCTGGTAATGCTGTGGTTGGGAAACCCTATTCAAGATGTGCCACAGAATCCCTCCAAATCAGATCACTATAGAGCCCAAAACACTCCACACTTCCTGTTCCTCGGTCCAGGGTCTCCCTTTCATTCTACCAGCTCTTCTTGCTGAAGTCACACCTATCCTGCTCAGCAACTGCACTACAGTGCCTGCCTCCTTCCCTGCAGACAGATGGCAACTTGGCCTCCATCACTCATTCAAGCATCCATGTTCTGGGCACCCACTCTGCAATGTTGAGTTGAACCAGTGGCTGAACATCAAGAGTGGCCAAGATGACAGGTTCCATTCTTAAAACCTCATGGAATAGTGGGTGAGATGGGTAATGAAATATATAACTGGACTAGTTATACATGGTTGTTAAGATCTCAGAAATGAATACTGTATAAGACTAGAGCAAGAGGCAGGAATGAAACCATACCAGAACACAGGGCTTGTTTGAAGTTTAAAGCCCTTGTCTGACTTGGGGTCTCCATCTCCTTACAACCCTTATGTGGTACTACTGTAATCCAGTACCTGAGGCTTATCTGAGGCTCTATTCAAATCCTATTTCCACACGATGCAATTTCCTTAACCTCTCTGAGCCTTATTTTCCTTATATGCAAAGAATAACAGAACCTCCCTCAAAAGGAAGAACTGATGAGTTAATACATTTGGATTAAGCACAGAGTAAGTGGTCAAATGTAAGCGACTGTTAGTTACCATGACTACTGTTCACAGTCACCTGGACCCTGTTCAGCAGAGATAAGGTTCCTGAAGTCTTGCGTCTTTGTTCCTATGGCACATGGTAGGGCTCAGGAAACACCTGATGAGATTATATATCTACAGACTTTGTCTTAACAACTTTTCCTTCACATACTGCTTTGGTTACAAAACAACAAAGATGGCCAGCTTTACAGCAGCCTGGGGGCTTTCTGGCTAAAGAGCAAATGCCAATGAAATGCAATTTTTGTAGTTCCTCACAGTAGCAATCTGCACAGTGAATCACGATCTAAATGTCTTTAGCAAAATCCTTCATCTTCTCAGGGGACTAATCTTATTTCAGTGGTAAAAAACAGTAGCTAAACAATATTTACCACTCTGGGACTCTTTCTGGTTTAACAATCTAAAAGTTCCACAGTAAAACTGTCAGACTTAATGCAGCAGATAATAGTGTCCTTCATTAGTGGTTGCTTGGGGATTGGGGGCTTGTGACAGCGATAGAGCGCAGGGCTTCTCTTGGGGTGATGAAAACGTTCTAATATTAATTGTGGTAATGGTTTTACAACTCTGTGGCCGTATTAAAACTCAAAAAAGTGTACACTTTAAAAGGGTGCATTGTATGGTACATGAAGAGTGTTTTTTTAAAAAAAGTGTCTTCCAGGACCCCCCCCCCCGCCCAGTGAACTGGGAAAGCAGTCCTGAAAGTCTCCAAGTTACTCATTTTAAGCACTAAGTAAATTTACCTAGCCTCTCTTTTCTTAGCCTAAATGCATCCAAAAGGTGGTTTTTGAGATTCATAAAAGCTTGTGAGTCACAGCTTGGCTGCCACACTTGCCATCCGAGGTTGGAGGACCTGCCAAGATCTTTATCTGCAACCCCTCAGAGAAATGAGACAGCAGATGGCCAGGACTCCTCAGTCAGGTGGCTTTTAACATCCAAGGCTTTGGCCTACCCTGTTATAGACAACAGTTAAAGAGAGAAGAGACACTTCTAGAACTATCTCCCACTTTTTAGAAGCATGACTCCATTTGGAGTTATCTGTTTCAGTGGATGATTGATGTGAGTTTTGCATCCATTTCCCTCTGTTTCCCTGCTGAGAGTGCAAGTAGCTGCTGGCCCACGCAGAGCTTTGGGACAGCTGGAAGGCAGCATGTTCTGGCAGCAGGTACAACCTTGGAGGTTCAAAAGAGGCTGTGCAGGCAAGTAGGTGCCTTTGCTCTGGGCAGCCACGGCTCTAGCAGGTACTATGTACCTGATGAGCAAAACCTCCTGTAGCAGAAGATGTGAATAGGGCACTCACTTGCAGGGCTGCCTAGTGGGCTCATGCCAGGCATTCCACTGGGTAGTTCAATAACTCACTTTCAGCTTTCTTTTGTCCAGAGAATCCAAAGTGCCTTAGGCAGAGACACAACAGAACCAGAAGCAGTGTATTCTTTCTTGTTTGTTACTTTATTCAATATCAAACGACCACTGAACATCCACCAACTGCCAGCCACTGTCCTCTTCTAGGCTGGAACTAGAATTTCCTCGCCTAGAGATAGGAAAAAACAGCAAAGTCACGGGAAGAAATGCACCATTATGAGTTGCCACTGGTGTCACAAAGGAAAAGATGGGTCAAAGCAAATGGCAAGGATATAACTTAGAAACAAACAATAACCACAAGCTTCTCCGGCTGTGATCTGAAGAATGAAAAAGACATTAGAGAGAAAAGGAGAGGGGCAGAGAAACTATGTCAAACCCTGCATTGTTTTAGAGCAACCACTTGGAACGCTGCACAGAGTGGATTTCAGGGGTAACACTGGGTACCAGGCCTGCTGGCACTGTCTGGGTCAGAATGCGGGTGGTTGGGTCACTATGGTGAGAAGTGGGAAGACAAGGGTGCATGAAACCACAGTGTGCTCTAGAGGTTGAATGGACAGACAAGAATCAGGCCGGTCTGGACACAGAGGAGACAGAAGATACAAAGCCAGCAAGGACCCTTGACTTCTGGGGAACACATAAAGTAGGGAAGCCTGAGGAAGGAGCAGTCTGGGGTGACGATCCAGCATGGTGTGGGAGCAAGTACAGCCACAGGGCTAGAGGCCAGAAAATGGAATTCTTATCTGCACCTGCCCACTTCCTGGCATGGGACCCTACATCATCACATGTCTCACAGCCGCGCGGAGACAAAGTCAACACAAAGGGAAAGCAATCTGCACCTGGTCTCAGCGGCACCTTTCTGCACATCTTGCCAACACTCCGTTTCCACTGTGCCTGGGGGCCTGAAGCATCAGGGTGGCTGGGTTTCTTTTCTTTTTAAAACTAGGTGGCCTGGGGAGTTTGCACATTTTTTCACTGCACATCACACTTGGATCTGATTCTAAGCAGCAGCCTCAATGTTCCTAGGGTGATAGTTGCCCTAGCTCCATGTGACAGTCCCTTCCTCACTGAAAGATTTGACAAGAGTCACTCAGAGCACAAACATGACAGTTATCAGCTATCTCGGAAGAAGATGGTCTCTTAACAGGTTTCCAGTAGATCACTTGGAACCTCTGGCCAGGACTTCTGAAGCCCTCTGTAAATGGCACCTGCGACAGCCTGGAGCAAGCTGGTGGCTCTAGCTGTGGCACCTCCTACCATCCTGGACTCCGCACACTTACACACCTGCTCTTCAAGGAACCTGCACAACGCGTGTCTCTTGTGATTTTTCCCAAAGCTGTTGATGCTGCCACTTATTTTTAAATCACTTAAATTAACAGAATATCAACTAAAGAAATATACATGTAAAAAAGAGCCATTTACAACAAAACTAAAATGAATGCTTTGGGAAAACTCAATAAAGGGAAGTGATTAAAAAAATAATACTGCACTTGGTAGTGAGGGGGCAAGTGTTAAATATTTGAAGGAAAAAAATGCAAACCAAGAATAATTCTGCGCTCAGAATGTTTCCCAAGTAATATTGAGTTATGTGTCACTGAAAAAAAAACCCAACTGTAGAAAAGATTCACACTTGCTGGTTGTTCATGCATGAAAAGCCACACAAAGGACCAGGTGTAAACAGTGCCCCAAACATGTGTTGGCCCATCCTCAAAAGACTGGTAAATACATGCACATTTACAATCCACACTGAGATGAAATGTTAAAAGTAACCATTCTTTATGGCTCTCCTCTTTCCTTTTCTTCTTACCAACTATATAGCTTCCACTGTGGTTAAAAAATAAATAACAATGGAAATTTTCTAATAATCAGATCCTTTCTCCATACTACACACAAAAATTAACTCAAAATAAACACTGGTCTAAATAGAAGAACTCAAATTATAAAATTCTTTAAAAAATGTGGGAGTAAATCTTCATAATTTGGCATTGGGCAAAGATTTCTTAGATTTGACACCAAAAACACAAATAATTTTTGAAAAGCACTGATAATTGGGCTTCATTAAAATAAAAAACGAGACCAAGCATGGTAGCATACACTGTAGTCCTAGGCTAGAAGGATTTTGAGTTTGAGGCCAACACAGGCAACTTACTGAGACCTTCTCTCAAAATATATTTTAAAAAGTTAAAACACTGGTACAACAAATAGTAGCATCTACAAAGTAAAAAGACAATCCAGAGTAAAATACCTGAAAATCAAACATCTGTGAATGGACTTGTGTTCAGAATATACAGAGAAATATTATGGCTCACTATTAAATAGAGAACACAACTTTAAAATGGACTTGCTCCCCCCCCAAAAGAACCCTAACAACAAAGATGTGGTGACACACACTTGTAATCCCAGCCACACTTGTGTGGCTAAGACAGAAGGATGAGTTCGAGGCCAGCCTAGGTTAGATAGTAAGATCCTACCATACACTCACAGTCAAACACAAGGAGGTCTGTGCACACACACAGAATAGAAGAAAGTTCTAAATAGACATTTCTTCAAAGATGTGTAAAGGATCACTAAGTACTCACTGAGATACTCAACACCATTTAGTCATTACAAAAATGCAAATCAAAGCCACACTGACACACTACTTCTTGCCCATTTAGATGATTATAATTAAACAGACAAGTGTTGGCAAGGACATGGAGAAATTGGAACCCACATACATTGCTGGAAGAAATGTAAAATGGTTAAGTGCTTTGGAAAACAATTCAGCAGTGCCTCAAAATGTTAAACACAGTTAACCAGCAATTCCAGTCCTATGCTTCTACTCAAAAGAAATGAAAATATCTATCCACATAATGCCTGGCATGTGGTTGTTCCTAACAGTCATAAAAGACAAAAAAAAAGTCTAAATGGATGAATGTTCAAGATAAAAAAAAGTCTGAATGTCAGAGGGTGGGTAAACAAAATGTTGTTATTGATGCAGTGGAGCAATGTATTATGTACTACAGTGTACATGAACCTCAAGTACACACTAGTGCAATGAAGCCAGGTACAAAAAGATTACATAACATGATTCCATTTACATAAAATACCCAGAAGACAAACATTTATGGAGGTACTTAGTACCTACCTATGCTGAGAGTAGGAACACACAAAGACTACAAATGGGTACAATGTTTCTCTGAAGGATATTCCATATCTAGACTGTGAGTGCCTCGTTCCCTAAGTCTACTACAAATAGTTGAAAATTGAATGTGAACTTAAAATGAATGACTATTATTGTACACACATTATCTCAGTAGTTATTATAATTGAAAAGGAAAACACACTCAAAAATAAAAGTAAATTTGTCTTTTGAAAGAGTCACAGTGTGAACTTCACACACTCTGTGGCGGTTAATCTTAACTGCTAACTGTACTGGACTGAGATATCTAGGAGATTAGTAAAGCACTTTCAAGTGTGTCTGTGAGAGCGTTTCCAGGGATGACTGGCACGTGGGCCAGGAAAGTGAAGGGGGAAGCCCATGCTGAATGAGGCTGCACAATCTAACAGCTTTGCACCTTAGGTGGAACAAGACCAGCCTGAGGAAACCAGCCTGCACTTGTAGTGCCACTATGCTGGCATGAGTGTGTTTTCTGCTGCTGACGTTGCCATGGACATCAAACTCCAGCTTCTGCAAGCCTTCTGAGTACTCTCCAGCGATACTCCAGGTCTTTAGCTTCAGACCAGGCCTGTATCCCTTGGTCCCTCTCCTTCTGCAGCTTCCAGCTCTTGGACTGAGCAGCTACTTGGTCTTTCGGTTTTAAGCATAGAGACAGCCACTGGAAACCTACCCAGCCTCTGATCATGCAACCCAATCTAATACACCCTCTATAATTATATTTTATTGGTTCTCTTCCTCTAGAGAACCTCGACCAATAAAGACTTTGGTATCAGCAGGGAAGCCATGGGCTGGGGATTTAGCTCAGCTCACTGAGCCTGCCGATCAGTGCAAGATCCTGAGATCCCTGATATTGGAGGAAAAAAATCAGAAGAGCAGCCATTGCTGCAACTGTTCCTCCCACGTGGTTGAGAAGACTTTAGAACTGGTTCAAGGCAGGAGCTTAGAATCACAATGAAAAGCAGATACAGAAAGCTTTAGAACACAGTAAACACAGCTTAATGGACAAATACAGTGTGAAGTCAGAAAACCAGAATGTTAACAAGAATGCCAACACTAAAGCCTATGCTTATGAGGTTTCAGGTAGAAATAAAGACTCTAGCAAGAAAGGGACTATACTATAGGTGTGTTGTGTTTATATTCTGGCAAAGAATTTGACTACACTTTGTCCATGTCCTGAGATTTTATAGGAAGTAAAATTAAAGGCAATGAACTAATTCATCTGGAGAAGGATATTTCAAGTCAGCAAAGCATTCAGGCTGTAGCATGGATACTGCTGGCTGCTTTTAACCAGATTGACAGTAAGGATCAAGATCAACAAGCAGAGCAGAAAGATTTGAAAATCTTGTATAAAGAAGCACGCATAGAGTTGCAGCCAAGAAAACTGTGGCTGAAGACATTTGGACCACTAAAGAGAAGCTAAGTACTTTGCATTGAGGGACTAGGAAAGCTGCCTTGAGGACATCAAAGGAATTGGCCAAACTCCACCCAGGCCAGGTGGCAAAAGTATAACTTTTTCATTGGAAACGAAAACCCCTAAAACTCTTCCCTGCTCAAGTACAGCTACCTAAGGAACTATCTTCCCAGAAGGAATCCATTTCATAGTGATCAGGTACTCAGAAGCTTCTGCACAGTTTTCTTGGCTGCAACTCTATGCGTGCTTCTTTATACAAGATTTTCAAATCTTTCTGCTCTGCTTGTTGATCTTGATCCTTACTGTAAATCTGGTTAAAAGCAGCCAGCAGTAAAAGCAGTTAAAAGCAGTTAAAAGCAGCCTAGTCCATAGTCTGACTAGGCTGAAATTGCTCAAGTCAGTGGCAGAGAGCAGAGCCAGCCCAAGGGAGAGAACATGTGGGTTGCAACCAACAAGGTTGGAGGAGCAGAGCTGTCCAAGACCTTTGGAAATCACATCCTATCATCCTTTCGCTACTTGCCCCACATGACAGACACAGAGCTAAAGGACTTAGTATTTTGCCTCACTGGATTTTGGTTCCATCCCATCTCTCGTTTTTGGATTGAGAATGTTTACTCTGTACCTTTGCATATTGGGAGTACATAAACTACCATTATTATTGTTATTATTATTATTTTTTTAGCTCTCAGCTAAAAAATTCACCTGAAGTCTCAGAGACAGCGGACTTGGACTTTGAAGAAAGCTTGAACTGTTCAGACTTTGATGATTCTTGGAGACGGACACTATGTTCCTTGCAATAATGGGACAGACTTTGGGTGCCAAAAGCAGACTGTTTGGGTGTGGATTTGAACTGTCCCCCAAAACTGAGGTATTAAAGACTTGACTGCAAGCTAATGGACTTTTGGGGAAGTGACTGGACCCTGAGGGCTCAAGCTGAGCTGATTTGTTCCACTGATGACATCATTGCTTTACAATCTACTGGAAGGTGATGGAAAGAGGAGCTGGGGCCAAACTGAAGAGAGTGGACCACGGGCCCTTTCTCCGGGGGCTCTGTTTCCCTCTTTCTCTGTTTTCTGCACATCACAAGGTACACTGCTTTCCTTGCCATGCTCTTGTGTCATGATGTTTCTGCTTGGATAGAGGCCTGAGAGCAATGTAGCCAAGACAACCATGGACTAAAATCTCTAAAAACATGCCAAAATAATTTTATCTCTACTATTTTGTTGCAGCAAAAAAGCTGATTATTCCTCACACACTAATGTGCATTGGTCATTCATACCTTGTAACAGACAAAAAAAAAGAGACCAATTCTTAGTCAGAGACTGATAAGAGGGAAACTTCCTTGAGCAATTATTAGTTATTTGAAGAGAATAATTTGCAAGTGGGCTGCTCCCAGAACCAGTTCTGAGAACTCCAACCAACAATGGGCCAGGAAACAATCATAGAAAAATAGAAGTGAGGTACAGAAAACAACATGTGCTTTTAGCTGAATTAACCAACCAATCAACTGGTTAGAGCTTACATAGGTAATTATTTATATTCAGTTAATTGTCTACAGAGACTCCTGCAATCAACAAATGTCCAGGTATGACAATTAAACTCTGCTGTTGGGCCCAGTGCAGGTGTCCCTTCCAAACTCATAAGTGCCTTTAATAGAATCATTGTCAAGTTAGAGATAATATGGCCTGAACTTAAAGCATAACTGAAGCATTCAGTTCCTCTTTGTTGTCCTGTCAGAACTTTTGAAACCACAATCTTTTCACCCATATTTGAGCTTGGATAAATATTTACAGGTTTAGTATTTCTTAAAAAAAAAATTCTACGGTTAAGGTTTGGAAGAGATCAGACAAGTTACAGATTACTGAAATCTATACTTTCAACGTAACAGGGTTTGAGAGAAGAGCAAGAAATACTCAGGATTACCAATTGTAATTGGCTCCTCTGAAATAGATGCAGAGGTTGATAATATCCAGAGAAAAATAATCATTTTAAGAAAACCATCCAAAAAAGAAAAGGAAAGCCATCCAAGAGTGGTTCGCTGAGGTAGGAAAATATTACAATAGTAATATAAGCTGGAAGAACAAATTGAAAACCTACAAATATATTTTTAAAACACTTTTGTCTTTACAGTTATCTTTCTGAATTTGTTCAGAACAGATGTGATAAACATGTCAAAAAACATTTACTTTCTAGGAGAAATAGTCCTAATTAGAATACCTATTAAGGAAATATAACTATCAATCCAATTAAAACAAATATTTGACATGCATTAGGAATCTAAGTTCAGGTAATGTGTGTAGTTCACTTTTTTTTATAAACATCCAGAGCCTTGTGGAATCTGTTAACAAGGGAACAGGTGAGTGAAACTGAACCTGCACAGCTCAGACTACCGGAAGTTGATGGAATCATGTCACAGAGAACACCAAGAGAGTATTTCTCAAATTTGCCACCCACACTCTTTCAGGACCTTGCTACTCTCCCATCGAGAGTCACAAAGGAGAAAAAAGAATTCAAATCTAGCAGAGACTTACAGAAGAAATCTATTCGAATTTGGTAGCCAGACAAAGTCTCTTTGCAAAATTGAATGAACCTTAAAATGCAGTGTCACTTGGGTGCGTGGCTCAGGCCTGTAATCCCAGTACTCTGGGGCAGAGGCAGAAGGATGACTGTGAGTTCGAAGTTTGCCTGGCCTACCCAGTGAGCTCAGGGCCAGCCTGAACTATAAAGCAAGATCCTGTCTCAAAAAAAAAAAAAAAAAAAGTTGCAATGTCAAAGTCAAAGAGCCAGGCTCACCAGTCCTTAAAGCCACAGGAGCAGAAAGCAGCTACCAAGACTCAGGAAAAAAGGGCTTATCACTTTTTAGCTCAAGAACACTAATGAGGCAGAAATGTACAAGAGGAAGTGGCAAGTATGAAGCAAATGGCGAGCCATCTTGTAAGAGCGTATTGAAGATTTTGGGGAGACTTCTCTGAAGTTAAAAAAGTAGTGAGCTCCTGATAGGGAATTTGACTCCAGGAAGAAAACAAAAAGAAGTTGGGTGGGGGGGCGCTCCTTTAGACATGCAGCTCAAAGACTGTAACTGTTCATTCCAACACTGGGTTATGGAAATGCTTACAATCTTTTAACCTTTACACCTGCCTTATGTTATCAAACTCATTTTTACAGCGTGGCAGATTATCTAACTCCCAACGCCCAGACACCTAACTCCACCACGACTCTAGAACGCCTTCCCTGTATTGATGGGCGCTGTTAACATCAATAAATGACTCACATTGTAATAAAGAACCGTAATTGTGTCGTACACAATGCATTATGGTGAAACACCCTACTAAAAGCAACAACCTCTAATCTGCGCCCAGCGTTTAGCCAGTATCACCCATAATCTCGCTCATTCCTGTTCTTCAGATGAGGAAACTGAGCACCGCAAAACCGGGTTGGGGGCTCAGAACTCTGCTTTGCTGTTTTCCTCTGACTTTCCCTCTCGGAGAAGTCAGGTCCAAGCCAGTGGACACCCAGCACGCGACTCCTCCGCTGCGCTCTCCACTCCCGCGCCCCAGGAAACCTCAACTTCCAGCAGCGGGGCCGAAATTATGGTCCCCAAAGAGTGCAACTGGCAAAGGGTTCCGGCTGTTGGCGCGCGCACCCGGACGACAGGTTCCCCCGGCAGAAGGTTCCGCAACCGCGGCGTTTCCTCCGGAGTGACAGGCCAGCAGTACCTTCGAGAAACGCGTCCAGGGTCCTATCCCGGGCTCTGTGGAAAATATCCCCCACCTTCGCAGCCGACATAGCTTGCGAGTTTCTGGTCGCACACTTCTTTCGAAGGAGCGGAGCTACTCCACACCGCCCAACTACCCCGTTCCGCTCCGGGTTGTGCCCTCTGTTCTGGGCGGGACGAGGAGCGATGGGGCGGGGCTCGGCCGCTCAGAGTGCCGCTAGTGCTGCCTAGTCAGGACCTAGGCGCCCGCGGCCCCTCTGGGATCGGCCCTTCTGGGATCGACCCCAGCGCCTGGCAAAGACCAGGTTTCGGGCCCAAGTGGACTCTGGCTGCCTGTGGACTCAGGCTGGGGTAGATTTTCTTAAAGGTAGGGTTTCCTGATTTAACCAGTAAAAAAGTACAGCACCCCCCCTTGGAATTTCAGATTTTTTTTTTTAAAGATGAATTTAGTATATCCCATGCAATACTGAGGAGATATGTATGCTTGAATTTTTTTCACTGTTTTTTCTGGAAGTCCAGTTGAACTGGCCGACCTAGCCTTTACTTGGAAACTCTCGTAAGGTCAGTGAGGTCTGGGCCCTTTTCTCAGAACAGTCTTACAAGTCTGTGACACTTCGTCTTTGTTATCAAACCGTGGTCTGTGACACTTATCTTTGAGCACTTGGAGTTTCCCAGTCACTGCAGTCATTCCGTTACTATTTTGTCGTGCTATGCACCAAGACTGTGATAAACACTTTGTGTGCAGCTCACTTAATCCATACAATCCTCCCAAGAGATGATGCTGTCATTGTCCACATTTTTAGGGAAACTGAGGCTTAGATATATTTGGAAAATCAGTAAAGCTAAAGACCAGCCAAACTGGGATCTATCCAGCTCAAAAACCATTGCACTGAACTGCTAAATCAGTGTTTGTCAAACTTGTTTAAAATTCAAATTCTGGGGTGGACCCCTTGAATCCAGATTTCTAGGAAAAGAGTCTGTTGTTAGCAAGCACCCAGGGGAGTTCTTAAAATCTGCCAAATTGGGAAATCGCCTGAACTAGCCACCTACATCCTAGGTACTCTCTGGGTAGCTGACAGCCAACCAGTATGAACTAGAGTCGAGTGTGAATTGTACTAGTTAACAACGTGAATGTGAGTGGGCTTTCATCACACTGCCGCAGGTCCTCCTGCTTCTCCCACTTGACAGTTGTATAATCTTGAAAATGATTTTCTGTGTGCCTCAGTTTCCCTGCCCATTGAATGGGAAAAACGGTAGTATCTAGGATTGATGGGAGGCTTAGATGAGTTGATGGTAAATGGTGATTTACTCAATAAAGGTAAGCTGTGATTATTAAGCACTGTGCTCCTGTCCCTCACATAAGGCTTGGCCTTGGAGGAGAATCTTGGGAACTGTACAATGCAGAAATGAAAGAATCAAAAGTGTGATGGTGAGCAAAAGTATGTGTGTGGCCTAACCACCAGCTATCTCTCATCCACTAGCTGTAGCCACACTGGCCTCTCAATTGTAAATCCGGGACCCTCTTTGCAAACGCAGCTCCTTCTGCTCACAGTGCACCTTAGCACCTGCTAAGCTAACATCCCTCCAAATAAGGCTCTCCCTTCGGTGACCCTTCTGCGGAAGCTTTACTCAACATGTTTGTACACTGTCTCTTAATCTAAACCAGGACTCTCTATTCTTGATTATTGCTCTCTGTTCCTACCTTTCATTGCTCTTTGCACAGCTCATAATTATATGTTGACAGGTGAAATTATTTGTTTAATGTCGTTATTCCCAACATAACTGCTAGATCTGTATTGTTCACCAGGTAGGATGTTTGAGGGATAGAAATTCAAATGGCTGTTGTATGAATAAATAAGTGGGTTATACTATGTTGAGAGAGGGCCCTATTTTGAACTTGGGGTGCTAAGCTCTTTTGGCAGATGCTGAGCAAGTTTCAGGGCTGTGGCTAAACCTGGTCACTACTGAGACCTAATAAACTACCTCACACCCACCCCATCCTCCCCTCATCACCATGCCAGGCTGTGATCCTATTGCAGACCACTAGATTTGTAGACAGACAAGACTGGTCCCTTACCACAGAGGAACATTGTACCCTGAAGCCCATTCAGTGAGGATTCAAAAAGGAAAAACTATTACACCCACATACTTCCCCTAAGGATGAATAACAGTGATTGATATTCTAACTAGCTATAAATCACCTTGGGTAAGGATGAAAACTTCCTGGGAAATCTTTGTTTAGTCCTTCTAAACTTGTTACAAAATTAGCTTCCCATTTTTGTTTTCTGGGTTTCTTTGAGACAGGGTCTTGCTCTGGTCTTGAGTTCACTATGTAGCATAGTTCTTTTAAACAGAGATCTTAATACCATTGCCCCCAAGAGGGAAATGAGACTTTTTTTAAACGCGCGCGCGCGTGCGTGTGTGTGTGTGTGTGCGCGCGCGCGTGTGCGCACACGCAAATGGTACTGAGGATTGAACTCAGGACCTTGTACTTGCCAGGCAGGCACAGTGCCACTGAGCTACATCCCTGGCTATTGAGCTACTTTTAAAGACCCGGAAGGTAATCTGGACTCTAACCCTAGCCAGCGTAAGCATGGGGGTGAGATATCAGCGGTGAATGCCATATCCCCTTCAGGCATGTTTAAAAACTCGCCCTATCCTCCCATCCTAATTGTGTGGTAGCTGCGGTTGTAAAGACTGATTTCCAAATGTGCTGGTATTTAGAGACTCCAGTATATTATTAAGAACATCAGTCGCTGTCCTAGACTGCGTGATAACTTCCCTCCACAAAGCCAGCAAAACAATTTGTCATGACACTCCAAGGCCCTGGGCGGCTGAACTTTTATAGTTCCTTCATCTACTTTTTTATAGATTGTGTGGCTCCTGTTGGCACTCATGCCATGAGCGATCACCCCTCACTCTCTCTGGCTTCTCCCTCCAGCAGGTCCTTACCATCTGCCACCTCCCCTAGTTTCTCATCTGTTCAGGTTTGTGAAGCTAGATAACAAAGGTCATTAGGATTCTGAGCCTGGTGGCCTAGATTTGAGCCAGTGGTCTCAGCACTGGAAACTGAAGCCTTGTTTAGAGAAATGTGCTTTATTTTAATAGTCACCATCATATTTGGTTAGGCTTAGAAATGTTAATTTTATGTGTCAACTTGCCTGGGCCACAGATCTTTCTTAGCTTTAACACATTTCAGGATGTTCCTCTGAGAATGTTTTTTCAATGAAATTTGTATTTACATGTGGATTTTGAGTCAAGGAAATTACTTTCCATAACATAGGTGGACCTGATCCAATCAGTTGATGAAAAGACTGTATGCATCCAAGTTAGAGGAAACTCAACCTTCAGACTCTTTCTATAGGTTCATTTCCTCCCGATTGGCTCTGTTGGTGGGCGCGCCAAATTGTGCACGTAGTACAAGTTGGTGTCAGTGTTCTAGAATGGAGGGTATCCTGAGGAAGCACACTTCAGATGTATGTAGGAGATGTGAAACCACTTTGTACCTACCTAAGGGGCAAGATGCCCCTTACCTTTGCCTATTCATGGCACACACCTCTGCACATGGGGTTCAGCCTGAATGGGAATGGAGTGAGGGCATGGATAAAGGAAAGCTCACAGAAGGCACGTGGTTGCCAATTTTGCCATGTTTGGTTTGTATTTTAAAATTTATTTATTTTATTTTTTTGAGCAGGGTCTTGCTTTGTAGTTCAGGCTGGCCCTGAGCTTACTCTGTAGCCCAGGAAAGCCTCAAACTCAGCAACCCTACTGCCTCTGCCTCCTGAGTACTGGGATTACAGGCGTGAGCCATCACATCAACCTTGTGGTATTGATTGCTGGTGGGCATAAGTCACCACGCCCAGTATTGTTGTATGTGGTTACCAAGGATAGAATTCAGGACCTTGCACTTGTGAAGCAGACACCAAAACCACTGAATTAAATCCCCAGCCCAGTATTTTTTTATTTTTTAACTGAAAATTTAAAAGTCTGGTTTTTAGACCAGGTCAAAATGCCATGTTCACTCTGAAAGCAACAACAACAACAACAACAACAAAGAATGCCTTAAAAATTTTGACCAATGTAGTTGACATTATCCTAAGCTTGTTATGAACAGGACAGTAAGGATTCTTTTTTCTTTCCAAGCTGCTAGAGGAATTTCTGAGACGTTCCAAGCTAGACCATATGCTCCAACAGAAAAGTGAATTCACATCTTTGAGACCTTTTAGCCATCCATACATGCATGTTAAGTGAGCTGTGTGTTTATGCATTTTGTTTTTGTTACCAGAAATAAAGGTATTATATATGTTATTATATATAATTACTCAATTTTTTTGAGACAGGGTCTCACTTTATAGTTCGGGCTGGCCCTGAGCTCACTATGTAGCTCATGCAAGCCTTGATCTCAGCAATCCTCCTGCCTCTGCCTCCCAAATGCTGGGATTACAGGCACGAGCCACCAAGCCCAGCATTTGTGGTATGTGGTACTGATTGCTGGTGGGCATGACCACCACACCTGGTATTGTTGTATGTGGTTACCAGGATTAAACAAGGGACCTTGCGCTTGCTAGGCAGCTGCTGGAACCACAGAGCTAAATCTCCAGCCATATATAATTACTCTTTATAAGTGCCTCCCAAAGCATTTCATGCACATTCTCTCATTTTATCCCCCAAACTAAATGACATTTCCCTTCATTTTAAAGATGAGATCATGTAGCCTCAGGGAGGCAAGGTAATATTCCTGGAGTCATCCCAGCATTTACAAAAATGCCAAAGCCAGTATTCCTTTTTCTACCCACTTTCTGTCTATGGTTGTCAATTCCATGCCTTTGGGACTCACTAGTCCTATGTCAGTCCTCTTTGCTACCTACTATTTGGCATTAAGAGTTTCTCTAGAGTTGACTTTGAGAATTGATGCCCATTGGGCATCATTGTTCAGGAAACAGCAGAGTTGACTTAAAGGCCAGGTTGGTGGGTCACATGATCTGAATTTAAGGATAGCTTCTGTGACTTATCACTTATGCCACTTACTAGCTCCATGACCTCATGCAAGTTGCTTACCCTTGCTAAATTCACTGTCTTCACCAATAAAGGGAATGTGCATCATTTTTAACTACAGACCTATTTGGCAGGATTTAGGGACACAGAATGTTTAAAGTATATAACATAGAACATAATAATTGCTCAATAGATGACTTCTTTTTTTTTTTTTTTTTTTTTTTTGAGACAGGGTCTCGCTTTGCAGTTCAGGCTGGCCCTGAGCTCACTATATAGCCCAGGCAAGCCTTGAACTCAGCAATCCTCCTGTCTCTGCCTCCCGAGTGCTGGGATTACAAGCATGAGCCACCACGCCCGGCAATAGATGACTTCTTGACTGTTATTTGAGAAATGCTACTGACGACTTTCCAATGGGAAAAGTTGCTTACTCCTTGAGCAAAGAGGAAATCAGAGTTTTCTGATAGTCAGAAGGTGAAGCAGGAGTTCTGTAACCACTCATGAGGAAATCACATGACTGGAGACCTTTCTCATACCTGGTTTGTCAGACAGACCCAGCTGTCTAATCCTGTAGCCCCTGGTCACATGTGGCTACTGAAATTAATCAAAAGCAAATAAATAAATAAAAATTAGTTTCTCAGTAACATTACACACATTTCAAGTGCTCGACTACATGCACAAACCCAAGTTTGGAAAGGAAATACAAGACACTAATTAAACTCGAATATTACATCTAGAACTATGTAGTCTATCATGTTTATACTTTTAAAAGTTACATATTATTTATTCAAAATTCAATTTAACTGGGCATCTATATTTTATGTAGCAAAACTTACCTGGTGGCTACCTTCTTCGAAATGTAGATATGGCACATTTCCTTCCCAGTTTTCTATTGGACAGTACTGATTGAGATCGTTACAATCAACTTGTAGTCAATGAGCCTTATTTTTTATTTGTGTTTAGCTGTCCAAATGCACATCATTGTCATGTGGAACAGAAATGGCCCAAAATATCCTAACTGTCCTAATCAAGTTTTGGGCCTCTGAAGCAGAAAATTCTAATGATTTCAATTCTTTTTCTTCTAGCAACCTGAATTTAATATATAGGTTTAGGCTTTTGTTCCACCACCTATTTTCTTTCCTACTTCCCCTATCTTTTTTTTTTTTTTTTTTTTTTTGAGACAGGGTCTCGCTTTGTAGTTCAGGCTGGCTCTGAGCTCACTATGTAGCCCAGACAAGCTTTGAACTCAGCAATCCTCCTGTCTCTGCCTCCCGAGTGCTGGGATTACAGGCATGAGTCACCACGCCCGGCTCCCCTATCTTTCTTAACAACACCTTATAAATTAACTATGTATGATTGTATGGACTACTACCTTCTAGTCTCCACTGTCTTCATATGAGTAGTAACCCCAGCCTCCTAAAACATTTAACTATTTTCACAATTGTATACTATGGTTGTATGAAGGCCTTTCCCCCTTTTCTCAGTACGAATAAGAAAAAAATGCTTTTTCTCCTGAAAGTTCTGGTCTTTCTCAATTCCCCTATGCATTGAGTGTATAATTTAAACTCTCTGTAGCAATGTACACTCTCTGTGTCTTATATACTATTGGAGTAGACCAAGTGTCCAAACAGGACCTGGCACGTACAGTGCCCTTCATCAATACCTGATGAACTGAGTTTACTTCTCATTTAAACTGACTAATGTTGAGTGAGAGTCCTGAAGGCAGATTTCAATTCTACTTAGCTTCTTCATGGCCTTGGGATTGTATCAGTTCACAATAAATAACAACAACAAAATTCTACATACTTCAAGCCCTGATTGTTGTATGGTCCTTTAATTTATCATGTATCCATATCTGGTAACTGCAGACGGTCCTTGGCTCACTGTGCATATTTCTGCCATTGGAAGCTCAGGACAAATGAAAATTAGTGATTTTACTGGCAAGCATTGTTTATACACTTGGCCTCTCTTCTGCTTTCATTTTATTTTTCTAGCATCTCCTTGCTGGGCACAGGGAGTTGGATTGAAAGCAAGACCTGTGATGCTTTGCTTCCCACAAGGAAATCTGAAATCTTGAATCTGACAAGTCTTACTGGTTTTTTTCTTCCCAAAGCCCTAGCCTGGCTTTTTATTGAGCTAACGCTCTGAAGAAACAAGGGCTGAATCCTGCTTCACTTCCATAGCACGATTCCAGGTTGTCTTTCTGGGGACTCAGACTACAACAGTCTCCATTCTTGGTTCTCAGTCCTGCCTAAATGTCAGAATCACCTTGGGAGTTTTTGAGATGTTTTCATTCCAAACCTCACCACTGAATTTTAAAATGCCACAGGTGGCTTTGATATGCCTCTGGAGTAAAGAACTCTTTGTTTGCCTGAGGCCAACTATCTGATTCCAGGGAACAGCAAGTCAACATCCCAGCCTCCTGCATGGGTTTGAGGAGACAAAGGAAGGGATCTTTGCTGAGTCACTGGCCCTGGAATGCAAGTACTGTAACACAAAGTCCCATTGAACCTTCACTACTATCTTCAGGATTGTACTGGGCTGAATAATGTCTTCTCCAAATCCGTGTCCGCCTAGGGCCTCATGTGAATGTGACCTTATTTGTAAATATAGTCTTTGCAGATGTAATAAAGTTAATTCAAGGTCACACTGCATTAGGGAGGACCCTAAATCCAAAGACTGGGGTCCTTTTATGAAGAAGAGAGGACTCAGATACATAGAAGGCCACATGCAAACACACAAAGATTGGAATGGTGCATCTACAAGCCAGAGAACGATGGGAGGAGGTAAACAGGAATCCTTCCCTGGAGTCTTCATAGGAAGCATAGTCCTGGCAACGTTTGATTCCCAACTTCTGACCTCCAGACCTGAGAGTGAATCTACTTTTGCTGTCCTAAGTCATCATCTCATTCGTGGTACTTTTAGTCCTAGAAAACTAAAAAAAAAAAAAAAAAAAAAAAGATTGTATCAATTGTTTGAAGACGAGAAAACTGAGGATGAATGAAAAACGCAAAAATGTAGTGAACAGAAATGTGGGCCCCACACACCACCTGAATTTATACAGGGCTTTGGGAAAGCTTTGCAGGTAACCAGATCTGGGTAGCATCTCATTACTAACTATATGATCTTGGACATGCTTCTTAGACTCTCTGGGCCAATGTCCTCATCTTCAAAATAGAATTCTTCATAAGAGTTTTGGGGAGAAAATGAAAAACTGCACAAAAACTACATTTACTTACATGCACAGGGTTCCTATTCTGAAAATGGTATCTGTTGTTACTGTTAGAATTCAAAATAGGTAAAGCCTATTTAGAATTCTCTCAGAATGAGGAGGAATAAAAATTTATTTTTGATTTCCTGTTAAAATTTCACCCTTTAATGTGGCTCAATTGTCCTGTGGTCAATTGGAGGGAAGGCAAAAGGGTCTTGAGTGCCCCCTAGAGGTCAGAATGGGTAACTGACAGCGGTGAGTAGGCTGAGAAAGGAAATGATAAATGTAAATCTACAGAAAGAAGACAAACTAGATCAGTGGGGTCAGAAGGTGGTGAACTTGGAATGAGGCAGAGGAATTGTGCGTAAGAGGAGCAATTGAAATTTGAATTCGTTAATTTTAAGGTTTTGGCAGTAAGGATGGAAAAGACAAAAAAGAGAAGGGGACAGATGTTGATGACAAAGAGGGCCTGTCACCAAAATGAATCCAAGCACTCCAAAATATAAATAAGAGTTGGGTTTCTACCATGCGAAATGGAAGGAAGAGACGATCCTGCTCTTACAAATGAGTTAGAGGGAAGAGCTACTTTGAGGTTGAAATGGGGGAAAAAAAAGTCTTTTTATTTGGGTCCCTGGCATGAAACTCAGAACCTTATACCTACTAAGCAAGCACTCTTATCAGTGAGCTATACCCCTGGCTCAAGAAAATCCAGTCATTTCTTAAAAACTTAAATTTGAAAGTATCTTTTTGGTTACTGTTGAACTGGAAATCCTCATCAGCTCTTAGAAGGAAGACTTAAAAAGCAGATGCAGGGGAAACAGTGGAAGCTGCATTGCCATGTTGTTGGCTGGAAGCTCAGAGCAAGAGGCCTGCTTTTGGAGAAAGGCAGAGATCAGCAAGTGTTAGAAAGGTGCCCAAGGCACCATAGCACCAACTGAGACATCCCCTTGGTGTCATCAGTACAGCTGAAAGGAAACTCGAAGGGACACATTCTTTGTGAGTTGTTGAAAGATTATGAAATTAGAATGTATAGACAATGGGATGGCCCTTCAAACATGTCTGTATTTGAATCCTCAAAACCTGTGAATGTGTTACCTTTCATAAAGATACTTTATAGATGTGGGGTAGTAAGATCTTGAGATGGGAGATGATCTCAGATGATTGGGGCGGGCTCAGTGCAATCACATGGTCTTTTGAAGATGATTGTACAGAGAAGTGCCATGAAGACAAGCAGAGGTGAGAGATTTGGAGGAAGCACTGAAGAAGGAAAAGAGAGCATATGGCAAGGAATGCAGGTGGCTCCTTTGAGCTGGCAAAAGCGAGAAGAAAAAAATCTTCTAGAGCTTGAAGAAGGGATATAGTTCTGCTGATACCTTCATTTGACCCCAGAGCATCTTTGTGTGCATTTCTGACTTCCACAAATACAAGAGACTAAACTTGCTTTTTTTAAACTATGAGGTTTTTGGTAATTTGTTACAGCAACAGTTTTGTTATTTGACTTCCAGGAGGTATCATTGTATCAAATTGCCTTATAGAAGGGGAGGAAAGAATTAGGGAATCTAGTCTCACCTGGCCCTGAGGAGAATTTCCTTCCTGCTAATACTTGACAGCTAGATAACACAGCTATCTAAAACTGAGGATTGTTAAAGACCTTGAATGGAATCTGACTACAGATAGTGGACTATACATCATTTATTTACTTTGTATTGTTTGTTTTTGAGACAGGGTCACACTAAGTAGTTCAGGCTGACCTTGAACTCACTATGTAGCCATGCTAGCTTTGAACTCTTGCTGATCCTCCTGCTTCAGCCTCCCAAGAGCAGTGATTATAGATATGTGCCACCATGTCTAGTTTACCCTGTTTTCTAGAGCAGTGCTGCCCCATGCCCATGGCTCAGCTATAACAACACATAGTCTTGTAAAGCCTCTGTCAACATATCCAAAACAGCTACAGGCACAACACACTATGACATTTAGTCTAGTATCTCTTGACATAGACTAGTAGTTAAAATGAGAGAGCAAAGAAATCTGTTCTTCACTTTATCAGAGGAAGCCGCCTCTTGTAAACAATATTCTTGGATAGCTTAAATCTGTGTTTAAAAGATAGGATGCAGGCTGAGGAGGTAGCTCACTGGTAAAGCATCTTTTAGTTCCACCTAAAAGAACAGCATCTGAGACCAATTCAGAAGCAAGTGGAACTGTACAACAGTGGAGTTTCTTACACATAGGCATACAGACACACACACACAGGAATAGTCTGTTCCCCATGTGCACCAGCTCCTCAGCCACAGAGTCAACCAACTGCCATCTGGGAAAATATTTGTATTCAAAACCTGTTCAGAGCCCTGGTTTCAACCTTTGCCTCCAATAAACCAAAAAAAAAGAAGACAACAGCAACAAACCAAAAAAAAAAGCAAGGAAGATAATCCTGGCTCAAGACTCAGTGGTCTAAGAACTGAAATAGTAGGGCCTTTTTCTTTGAAAACACACACCATACTTTTCAGTCACTCCTTGTATAAGGAGATCAATGCCTTTTATTACTGATAAAAGTGGGTTTGAAGAGCATATCCAGTGAGGGTTACCAAGTGAATTTTCCATGGCTCTCACCCACTCACCCATCACATGGCTAGACAACAGTGTTTTCCTAAAAGGGCAGAACCTGCTCTTCCAAACTTCCCTGGTTTCAGGAAGGGAGTAACAGTGGGCTGTTTCCAGAACCAGGCTCATCCAGTGGGAGGAAACAGAAGAGGCTGGGCCAAGAATGCCCACTGAATTCTTGCTAAGGGACCAGTGGGAGAAATCACTCCTTCTCTGCAGAGTTAGGAAGTGATGCAAAACTCACATTTGTATATTTTTCTCAAATATAAACATTCCAGGTAGCTATAGAGCTACATGAAAGTATTAAGGGGGACAAAAGAATGCTGTTTCATGAGATGTTTTCTTAATAGTTTTATGCTGTCCGTGTGTGTCTATAGTCAGCTCTCCTTTACTATTGACGGAGGATTGGTTCCAGAACCTCCAGACACCAAAATCTGTAGTGCTAAGCTCAAATCTCTGATGAAAAGTGGTATAGTATTTTCATATAACCTGCACAGATCCTCCCTATACTTTAAATTGTGCCTGTATTATTTATAAGAAATATTATGTAAATGCTATGCAAATAGTTGTTTGTATGGATTAGGAAATAATGAAAAGAAACAGTTTTGCATATATTTAGTATAGATCACTCTGAATGCAAATATAATGGTTGACTATGGCTACAGAGCTGGGGCACTTGGAGAACAGACTGTGTGTGTATGTACATGTTTATGTGTGTCTATGTGAAAGAAATTCCACTGTCGGACAGTTCTACTTGCTTCTGAATTTGTCTGAGTTGTAGTTATTTTAGATAGAACTGTATGAAATTGTTGTGTCCATAGGTCAAAAGTAATCAAATATTTGTTTTATTTGGCTTACAAGAATGTACTATCTAGAAGTACAATTGCAATAAGCAACTTAGACCTATAGGTGCATCTGTCTGATGATTTTTTTTTTTTTGAGACAGGGTCTCACTTTGTAGTTCAGGCTGGCCCTGAGCTCACTATGTAGCCCAGGAAAGCCTCGAACTCAGCAATCCTCCTGCCTCCTCCCGAGTGCTGGGATTACAGGCGTGAGCCACCACGCCTGGCTGTCTGATGATTTTTTAAAGATTAGTTCCAAGAAATGAAATTGCTGGGTCACAGAGCAGCTGGATGTAACATGCAGATGGGCTTTGCCAGAGTGGCCTCTCTTCCCACTGATCTATATGGGATTCCCCAGTTTCCCTTGCCAAACTGCTCTCTAAGCCACGAGTAAGCCAGTTTACTCTTAGGAGTACAAACATACTCTTCTGTTAAAATTTTGCAGAACTCTGATTTCCACTTGCCTCCCTTTGTGATCTCCCTTCCTCTTTCAGATACACAGATACATAGCTGTCTTCCTCAATCCCATTGCACAAGAATCAAGGAGATTGAAAGCTGACTTGTCCCTCTTCTTGTGCATACAACTGTAACATAGAGTTTCCTGATAGGCAATTTCTAAAACAATTGGCTTCTAGGTTTCAGACTCTTACATATCACATTAATCACCTCCTGGGCTTGATATACATCGTGAATACAGATGCTGTCAATGAGATAAAAGTAAATTTTCAAGGGTGCCTACTAGGTACTGGCTAGCATGTAGCTTGCCGAATCCCCAGAGCCACTTTAAGACATATATATTAGCATTTCCATTTCATGGGTAAAGAGCTCAGACTGGGAGAGATCAACGGCTCCTCCAAGATGACATAGTTATTGTATTCATTCTGTGTTGCTACTTAACAGATAACCAGACATTTTATCATCTCAAAACAACAGATATGTAGAATTTTACAGTATCTGTAGTTCAGGAGTCAGGGCATAGCTTAGTTAGGTATTCTCTCCTGGACTCTCAGGGGAATGTAAATAAGATGTCAGCAAGGCTGGGGTCTCATCTGAGTTTCTAAGCTCACCTGTGATTCTTGGAAGCATTTGGTTTCTCAAGTCTTGTTGGTCTGAGGGGCTCAGTTCCCTGTGGGATATTGGGAGGAGGCCTCCCCAGTTCCTTCTCATATGGCTCTTTCCAAACGGCAGCTCGGATGTGGCTTCATCAAAGTCGAAGAATAGTAACTCTTGCTTCTTGGGTAAGTTAATGTCACAGAAAGACCTCTTCCTACTTTGACCATATTCTGTTGGCTAGAAGCAGGTCACCAGACTAGCTTACACTCTGGGGAGAGGACCAACAAAGAGGCGAAGACCAGGCTACATGAAGTCTACCTGCCATAGCAATTAAATAGTAAAACTTGTATTTGAAGCCAATCCCATCAAACTCTGAAGAGTCCTACAGTTAACCATGATGTTCTGTTGCCTTCCAGACCAATGAAACTCATTACTTCTCAGAAAGATTAATTTAATTATTCTAATACAGACTCCAGTGTTTTTCTAAATATAAGATACTTTAAAATTTTATCTTCCAAGAGGGAAAGTGAAGAATTCATCAAAAGTAGATGAATTTATAGTTCTGTGGATTTTATTTAAAGTTAATTTCAGAAAATGAGACAAATGACCAATAGGACTCCCAGTGCTAAATTCTGCCCCCTGCCTATTAGATCTTAACTTTCCAGATGAGTTTTAGAAAACCCAACAATTTGCATAGGGATAAATACAAATTGGGAAGATGATTAAATTCAAAGCAGAGAAGCAAAGCTGCCTTGGGAGAAGGAATTTATATTATTTTTCCAATCTTTTTTTCTTTTTGTATTTTGAATCTGTAACTAAATTCAGAACCAAAATGACTAGCCTTAACAAATGTCTTTAGACTCAGTCATACATCTGTGTGTAATTTGGTTTTCGGGAAAGCAGGAGGACTAGTTCATGGGGCATTTTTGTGGGCAGAGATATATCTTCATTTATTGAAATGTTCCTAGCAACAGAAGTTGTTTTCTTTTTCGCCCCCAAATCCTCAAAGTAGAAACAGGCAAAAATGATGACAAGGAATGTAGAAAATTGTAGATGTATTTTAGTTTCTTTAGAGTGCAATTTGTGTTGTAAGTATATTTCATTGCATTTGCCAACATGAAATCAAATCTTTTTTAAAAAAATTAATGACAAACATGAATTAATGTGGAGCTTTTTTTTCCCCAAAAAGATAATATATGGAACAGCAGGTAAAGGCTATCATCTCACTCTGTTTAAGGGTTTGTTTGGCATTTCAATCACATTTTCTTTGCATGATTTTTCTTTGGCTGTTTCCATGTTACTCAACTCTGCATGCATTCAGAATTTAGCCAGCTTAATTCTTTTATTTATTTATTTATTTATTTATTTATTTATTTATTTATTTATTTATTTATTTTGCTTTCTGAGACAGGGTATCGCTTTGAAGTTCAGGCTGGCCCTGAGCTCACTATGGTGCCCAGGCAAGCCGCCGCAAACTCAGCAATCCTCCTGTCTCTGCCTCCCGAGTGCTGGGATGACAGGCATGAGCCACCACGTCTGGCATTTAGCCAGCTTAATTCTTTTGGGGAAGTAATCATAATAACACTTGTTTAATTTTTTAATCAATCACTTGCTATGTGCTCAGTCTCTCTTCTCCATTTTCCATACAATATTTCATCCTGTTTTCATAGTCATCCTAAGAGATAAGTCATTGTCTCAGTTTTACAGATCAGGAAGAGGAAACTTGAGAGCCAGAGAATTTAAGTGACCTGCTCCAGGTCACACAGCTAGTGATGAGTAGAGAAGGATTGGAGATCCTCCACTATACTCATTCCCCGGGCCTGGATGTTTATATGAATCTCTGAGTGAAGGACCAGTGAGCTCAGATAGATCAGGCTTCACCTCTAATCTTACAAGCAACTTGTATTTTTCTCACTTTCTTCCAGCCTTTCTTGGAAGAGTTCAGTGTAATAAGACCTCAGGCTGGGCAGGTATCGGTGTTGGTGAAGAATGTGAACTGTGGTATTGGATTTGTATTCCGAAGCAATTATTTTAGTTGTGTAACCTTGGCCAAGGTTATAAAACCTTGCTGAGTCTTAGTTTGCTGGTACAAAATCCAAGAATAGTGAGTGTAGCCATGTTGTTAACAGTTGATGTGAGGATTCTATGAGGGTAGACAAAGTGACATGCTTAGCACATAGCCTGGCATTATGGATAATCATTTGCTTATTAAAATGCACCATAAGCATCACATGGAATATGGAATGTTGGATTTGAGTCCTCTTTCTGTTACTCATTAGCTCTATAGCTAGAAGCAAGATACTTATCTCTCAGACTCAGTTTTTTTAGATGTAAAATGGGCATCATATTTTTCCTTTGGCATGGGGAATATATTAAAAGATTGTACAGAAGTAGTTCTCGTGTATCATCCAGAACACTTTTGGCAATGTCTGGAAGCATTTTAGCTATCATGACTAAGGGGAGGTTTGGGGACACTGTTAGCACTTGATGGACAGAGGGCAAGGATGCGCAGAATGAACTGTGTGTCCCAGGCAGCCCCACAGCTAAGAATGAGCTGGCTCCAAGTGACAACATTTCCAACAATGAGAACTCTGGCAGATGGGCACTTCACAGTCAGCTAGTGGCCAAGAATGGCTAAAAATCATTATTTTTTGTCTTTTGGAGCTTCTCTCTTTTCTCATTATTTCTAAGGGTCCTTCCACCTTTAAAATTCTCTTATTCAACATAATGTAAAACATAGAATTCCATAAATGAGACTCCCAATATCTGAGTATTTTCACCAAGATTTGTTGAAAACAGTAATCTATTTTGGTGAAATAGGAAAAAACACTTTTAATTCAAAAATTTGGAAAAGTCTTACTTTAGAGTGGCACTTGGAAGTAGCTAGTTTCCCCCATTTTAAATCAAAAGAACAACTCAAGAGAGATACTATTTGTGCTATAATCCCATCCCTATTTCTAAGGGTTTTATGGAAGTCTCAGTTTTCCGTGATAGGCAATGTCCAGTTCTCGCTGATTTCTTTTTCCCCAGAAGGGTTGTGAATACTTGGCACACTTAGGTTTTAAGAGTTCAAGTTGACATATTAGGCTATCTTTTGCCTGGAGATCAGCTATTTCCTTAGTTTATATATTTCTTTTTATAATAGAACACTTAGTCATTGTAGAAAACATGCAGAGTCTAAGAAATATGGAGAGGAAGGAACAAGAGATAGAGAAAAGAGGCATAGTTATACCATCCAAATATACCTAAATAAAGGACTATTAATAATTTGACACATTTATTCCTTGTCTTCTTCCTCTAAGCGTTTCTGTAGACAATTGGAATGACTCTATATAAAGAAGTTCTAGCTTACCATTCTCACTTAACACTGTAGTATAAAAGTTTCTTTATCTTGTTAAAACACTAAAGACAAAACACTAAAAACAATTTTGGAAAATAGAAATTATTTTGTATTAATATGTACTTTTGAAACATGTAAACCTCTTCTAAAATAATTTGTTATTGAACAAATAAATTGTAGAATGTCAACAAATAAAAATATAAAAATTATTATTTTTTTGAGACGGGGTCTCGCTTTATAGTTCAGGCTGGACCTGAGCTCACTATGTAGCCCAGGCATGCCTCGAACTCAGCAATCCTCCTGTCTCTGCCTCCCAAATGCTGGGATTACAGGTGTGAGCCACCACACCAGGCGCTGTGGTATATGGTACTTATTGCTGGTGGGCGTGAGTCACCACACCCAGTATTGTTGTATGTGGTTACCAGGGATTGACCTTAGGACTTTGTGCTTGTTAGGCTGACACCAGAACCACTGAACTAAATCTCCAGCCCAGGAATATATACTCTTATACAAAATAAACCCTCAAACTGAAACAATTCCACATGCGTTTTCAAGATAGTGCTTTTGGTTGTCAGTAGTGTTGTCTCTCCACATGTCCATCTTCCAGGCACAGAATATGATGGTACTTGTTACTTAGCTTATGTTTGGGTTAAAACTTGTGCTTAGTTCTGTGCAGTGAGCTGAGAAAATTTAAAAGCATCTGTAAAACCCATTAGATCTTTTGTTGTCTTTGATGTCACAGTGGTCAATGGTCTGATTAATAGCTGCTCATCAGAAAGGTGACACAGAGCAGAGCTCCAAGGCAACTTTTGATGGTATGTAGGAAAATAAGAAATAATACACACAGCATTGTTTTACTTAGGGTTTATTTATTACAGCAGCATAACTTATCCTTACTGATGAGACTGTATGTTAGTATACATGTATACACATCTGCAGACATAGACATACAGAATGCCTATAGTGTACACAGTCTGCAATCTTTTGGGGCACATCATTGTTAACAAATATAGTTATTATTTAAAAGTTGGTTGGTCATTTGCTATGTCTTGGGACTTTTCCTGATGTTGATGTTGAGTCCATAAAAATTTTTAAAAAGCCTACCATCAACAGACTCTATTTACATGTATTCGCCCACATTTATACATAAATATTTACCTTATTATTTTCAACACCATCCTGATCTATTGTATAGCTATACTATAATTTCTATTTATAAATATTTGGTTGTTGCCAATTTGTCTCTTGTTGAAAACAAGGCTAGAGTAGCTATCAGTGTGCACATATCTTGGGCTCTGTGTATCCCAAGTGAACTTTTGGACATAGCTTACTTAGCCACTCTGCTGAATTTGGGCACATGGACCACTTCTTTTTCCCCCTGTTATCCTTGCACTGGTCTTAGAATGCTTTTGGAGTAGTTGGAGAATTTTTTTTTTTTTTTTAGACAGTTACCCAGGATGGTATGATAGTGTCAAGGGACTTGGGCATTTTTGAGGCTATTGATTCATGCAGGCATGATTGTCTCTTGTGGCCTCCCTTTAAGGCTCATGCTGGGCTCTCTAGCTACTTTGCACATGAACAGTAAGAGAAGCATCACCCTGAATGCCACACCCAGCCGGGCATGCTCAGTTCATGAAGGTGAGTAGACTGGTTTTCTGTTTCTTTTCTCTTTTTCTTTTAGTAGTTAGCATTTTGCTTTCCTTTCTTCTGTTTTCTTTCCTAGACATTGACCCATGTCTTTGTTTTTAAATGAAGTTATTATAACAGATTCTATTTCATGTATGACAACATGCCGGCACAGGCCTTGAGCCCTATGTCCCGCTCTCCGAGATCACAGCTTTGTCTTCTTTTACCTTTGCCCTCATCTTCCTGTCGTTCACCCACCACTGCCCTGCGTGTGATCCACTTTCCCCCTCGCTCCCTGCTTCCCACGATGTGAGGACAGACTGTGTCACCACAGGTCCCTGTTGCCTGTGCACCACACTTATGTCCCCAGACTGCTCACGATGCAGAACTTTCCCCCTCCCCACTCTGTCATCTCCATTCGCACCCAGTGGGGTGGCAGATTTTTCTTACAGCAGAGGCTCCTCCTCTAAAGTGTCTGGTTTCCCTCTCTGTTGAGAAAATCTTAAAAAGATTCAAGGAGCAACATCTTGCCAGATTTTCTAACCAACTACCAGCCCCTCTGAAGTGCAATGGGCTGCAGCTGTCCCATCCTGCTGGAGGGTTTGCCTGGGGAGCCAAGCCCGTAGTGAGCCAAGGCCCTGCAGAGCCGTGAATTTTTAGTGGTTTCTCTCTTTCTTATCCCCAGAGTTGTAGGTAATATGATATTCAGGATCCCACTGAAACAATAAAATTTTATTGTCTCATTCTGTAGACAGTGTTGGAGAACAGACAGATCCTCAAGATTGAGGAACAGATAGCGGGTCTCCTATTTGGGACATTCCCTCATTCAGTCTGTAAAAACTGTCACGTATCTGCTTTCTGCCAGGCACTGCTTTGGGGCCAAAAGCAAAGGCACCTGAGCCTCACGAAGCCTCTGTTCTGGAGGATAATTCACACAACAATGTATAAAAATAGGATCTTGGTGCTTAGTGGGAGAAGACTAGCAGAGAAGGCAGGCAGCGTTATTAAACTGGATGGTCAGAGTGGCCCTCACTGAGACGCTAAAACTCCAGCAAAGGATTGGAAGAGGTGAGAACTTAGAAGACTTCTGAGAGAGGAGCTTCCTGGTAGAAAGAGAAGCCCCAGGGGAAGAAAGGGGGATATATACGTGTGGGGCTGGTCAAGGAGCAGCCGAGAGATTCGTGTGTGGGATATGATGGCCAAGAGGAGGAACAGATGAGTGGGGAGAGTGCCATCGTGGAAAGTGTGTTTGTGCCATCGCACGAGCTAGGCCTTAGCCTTGCAGGAAACGGGGAGCCACTGCGAGGTTTGGAGGAATGACGTGGCGTGTCTTATATTTTGAAATATAAGACTGCCTGCTGTGTTGAGGCTTGACTAGAGAAAGGGAAAGAGAGAGGCCAGGAGCCCTGTGAAGAGGCAATTGCAGAAATCCAGGCGAGAGCTGATGATGTTTCAAACCGGGATGCTAAAAGTGGAGATGATAGTGAGAACTGGTTGGATTCTGAATCTATTTTGAAAATTCAAGTGAAGTCAGCATGATTTTCCGATACCGTATATCCAGCCAAGAAGGAAAAAAAAAAAAAAAAAAAAGGCTAGTTCCGAGAGTCCAGTGCTACTGGAAGGATATGGGGTGGGAGCAGCACTGGGACATGCTTGTTCTGGGTGGAGTTTGGGCATCTGAGAAGCCTGCTGGACATCCAGGGCAGATGATAGCAGGTGGGGAACATCTGGAATCCAGCCAAGATGCCTGGGTTTGAGATCCATAAAGGGCTCAGCTTTTGCGGCTTCTGTTTTTTAGGAGTCAAATTTCCTCTTATTCAAAAGCATATTAGTCTCCTTTAAAAAAGTGTCAGTATTTCCAGATATGTGTGATCGGTAGCAGTGGATTTTCAGAATGGTGAACCTGATCCGTAAGATCTTCAAATAGCTTCAGTTCATCTGCTGTCCATCTGCTGCTGACTGCTAAGAGGACCTTTTTTTTCTTTCTTAGTTTGTATTTGGCACTTGACAATCTCTTCACAACAGTTATGGATTTATTTTTAATTACATTTTTATGTTATATATAGTAATCTTACCTATTTATGGCTTGTTGTGTGGAGATTCAGTATGTAGATCAATGTGTATTGACCAGATCAGAGTCATTGGCTGTTACCCCATCACTTCATTTTTTTGGTGGGGAACATTTAGAATTCAGAAAGGGTATCTAACTTACTAATCCCTTCTCCAATACTATCTATTTATCTATCTATCTATCTATCTATCTATCTATCTATCTATCTATCTATCTATCTATCTATCTATCATCTAAAAGGGAACATTTTTAAAACCAAACAGACCTGAGCTAGAATCTTGGTACTAGCACTTCTTCTCCGTGAAGAGTAATTTAAAATTTCCTAGTCTCATAACCTTCACTGTGACATCTTTACTGTAACCTTCACTCTCTCCATGGATATCACGGAAAATTCTTTATATGATCCTTTTAGTCATTATTACAGTTGTTTATATATCGTGAGTAAGGCAGATGTCTAAACTTATCTATTCCACCTGCTCCTCCTTATCCACCAACAGAATGCTATGCACATAGTAGGTGCTCAATAAATGGTTGCTGAGTCATCACCAGAGTGAGAGCTTGTTTCCCTCCCCACTCTTCTGCTTTCTATCTCTTTGTTTCCACAGCCTGTATCCCTAGGTAGCATGACATGTTCATCTGTTGGTGTCCTACCTCTCCCATGAAGTGTAAGCTCCAAGAACTTAGCAACCAGTATCTATCCCATACTTTTATATGTAGCACTTAGTACAGTTTCTGGTTACATCTCGACAACTAATTATTGAGCAAATGGGAAGTGAATAATTGATGTATATAAATAAGCCAGATCTACTTCTTTCCATACAAAGTGAAACCTCAGAGACCACAAGCCAAGTCACGTGTCAGATCTGCCATCCCAAAGACCTTGGACCCCGTGTTGTTTCCAGCAGTCAGGGTTTTACAAATCAACTGAGTTTTTTTCAGGCTCAGTGTGAGCTTCAACCACTTACCAGGAGACACCATAATACAGTCTTTGAATTAGTCTCAAATAAGAGACATGAAGGCTAAAAGGACGAGTTAAAACTTGGATGGGCTGTGCTCTTACCAGGCTTTTCAGCTCTGGGGGTGGGTGTGCCAGGGCCCGATTTGATGAGGGCCCTCTCCTTTCCCTCCCAGCTCACTGGAGAAAACTGCAGACCTGCCCTTCAGTGACATCACCTCCTTTCGGATCAGCAGCCACCTGCCAGGCCTTCAGAATCACGCCACTGCCTTATCCTGGCCCCTGGGTGCCACCCACCCCCGCAGCAGCAATATTTAATAACATCAGGAATACAAAGACTGGCTATGTGACTCACCATTGTGAATGACCCGCCAAATTGAATCTTCTTCATAACCAAAAGGCCTTGAAATATAGGAACAAGAACGCATCTCTTTAATTTCCAGTTATAACGGGCAGGCTATGCATTTTTCAGGGACGATGCTCGCTTTGTCTTCCTCCGAGTGGGTGTCCTAAAACGCCTCCACGTGTTTGAGTCTGAGTTACTTTGAAATGGTTCTTAACCCAGGTTTCTTCAAACAAGTAGCCTCAGGGATACAGAGAGTAAATGACTTGTTCTAAATTAGAGAATAAAAAATGATGTCCTGGGGCCGGAGGGTTAGCTCAGTGGTTCCGGCGCCTGCCTCACAAGTGCAAGGTCCTGAGTTCGATCCCCGGTAAACCACATACAATGCTGGGTGTGGAGACACGCCCATCAACAATCAATACCGCATACCACAATGCTGGGCGTGGTGGCTCACGCTTGTAATCCCAGCACTCAGGAGGCAGAGACAGAAGGATTGCTGAGTTCGCAGCGGCTTGCCTGGGCTCCATAGTGGGCTCAGGGCCAGCCTGAACTACAAAGCGAGACCCTGTCTCCAAAAAGAAAAAAAAAAAAAAGTGATGTCCTATCTGGAATTAGAACTCAGTTCTCTCTACTATTCTATCTTTAAAACAATGATCAATGAATCATGGGATTTGAATTGTCGGGTTTCAGGGCCCATCTAGTCTACTCTTTTTGAAGAAACTGAGGTCTGGGAGAAGTAATTTTTTAAAGCAAACTATTTTATTTTCTTACACTCAAAATACCCAGAAATCCAAGTAAAATATTGGATTATGCTGCCCCTAGTGGCAAAGGTCTGTGATTTACACCATCATAGCACAGGTAAACATGCATTTTTTTTTTTTAAAGGTGGAAGATGGTTTATTTTATGGCATGGATATTTCTCAAGGTAGATTTCCTAACAAAAATAATAATCCATGCACTGTAGAGCTTCTCAGAGGGAGAGTAAAGTTAATTTCTTAATATATTAGATTTAAGTTTATGATTACTGTAACTTTGCTATGGAACATTAATCACGGGTAGCATAATATTTCTTTTAGCTGGTATATATATATATATTATATATATATATAGGCTGGGTTAATGCAATATTGTTGCATATTTAGAAGTAATAATTTTCTATTGGATTTTAATATACAGAAAATACACTTAAATGAACCGAAAGTAATATTTTTTCCCAACAAAAACTATTTTAAAACCACTTTCAGGGCATGTACAATGAAACATATTTAGAGTTTCCCCAAAATATATAGTTATAGATTTGAGATACTTCTTATATACCCACATAGCTTATTTGCCAGCAAAGATATTCATAACCCAGAAAAAACTGTTTTAAGAATGTCTCAATGGGAATCTTTTGTTGTTTTTCTTTTGAATCATCTTGCCCTTAGCTTCTTAGTCAACGCTTATATAAATTTCAGCAGCATGGATTGGAAAACAGGTACTTAAACCCAGACTCACAGGTGCCATTAATCCAGACATACCTATAAGTGTTCTACTTTTGGGGAAATGCAGCAATAAACAGATTTAAGGAATTACTTTTCTGGAAAATCAGAAAGTATTCATAATTTCTGGTCCTTCCAGTGAAAACAAGTTTATCAAGACTGTGAGATCATATATTTGGCAAATAGTTTCAGAGATGAGCACATCCAGCTCACATCAAATCTTACTCTGAGAAATAGCAGGAAGATACACTTGGGCCAAAGGGAGGGAAAGAACCATTTCATGTTGATGCTGTCACGTTTATCTTTCTTCAAGAAGAGGAAGGCTGAGGAAACCAACATTTCTATGCCAGGCAAGTACTTTAAATACTTCATTTAAAAAATCCTAACATTGCATTTGAGAAAGATGCCAAGTTTGACACTCAGAGAGGCTCAATTCTCCATGGTTTCATCTTTTTAACTAGTATTTACTGACTACTCATTCTGTGCCAAGACTTCCATGGTTTATGTATATTATTTCACTTAATCTTCATGACCCGGATGGTATTGTCCAATCTCACAGATAAGGAAAGTGAGGCTGGAAAAATGCTGATACTTGTACAGTTGGGGGGGGGGGCAGTAGATAAACGGTCCTGAAACAACTGAAAATCAAGAGACAGCTATTGGAAAAATGGAGCTCGAATTGCCATGTGGAAAACTACTGGTCAAGGGCAATGCACAAGTAATGATGCCATTTACCAAATTTTAAAATTGAGTTGCTAGGAGAATCACTTACCATTCCATGAGCATTTCCTGTGCACCCATTAGGTAGGTATTTAGCTCAGGGGTAATGTAGTGGGTTGCATACAAGGTTGTAGACTCCTGCTACCTCTTCAGCTATACCACTTTGTGATGTGGCTTCCTCCCTCCACAGTGTCATAAATCTAAACAGAGCAAATACAATTTGAATACAGAAATAGAGCATAATACAATCCACATGACTCAAGCTTAGATGTTTGCCTACCACAAGTCTTTTTTCTTATTCTTTTTTTCTTCCGTAGAGAGATACCAGGAAAATAGGGAGGTCTTTTTCTTTTTTTACCTTTTTTTTTTTGTGTGTGTGTGTGGTACTGGGGATCGAACAAAATAGGGAAGTCTTATAAAAACAGTATCAGTTGGGGCTGGGGAATTAGCTCAGTGGCATTATACCTGCCCTGACAAGTGCAAGGTCCTGAGTTCGATCCTCAGTTCAAAAAAAAAAAAAGTACAAGATGAATTAATTAACATATAGATAGAAATGAGGCTTTGAGAAGAAGCTGAGCTTGGGCCTGATCTGTGCTGCTCTGGGCAGCAAAGACAAAAGATCTCAAGCTTGCCACACCTTTCTTCAGTACATCTGGAGTTACAAAATGTAATCTAAGGGAGAGCGAATGCTGGCAGTTGTCCTGGAACAATGAGGAATTATTTTTTGGATTGATTTTATTAATATATTTCATATATACATTATGATCATACTCAACATCGAGGGTTTGTACGAGGACATGACACATCTTGATTCTCATAACAGTGAGTTATTAGGTAGCTGAAGGTTCTAGGATGTCTTCAACTGGTATAGTCCTGCCCCAGGGCATCACAGCATTGTGGCAATTGGGGCCTTGGTTGTGACTGGAGGTGAAGGCAGAGTTGTGTCCAGACGTGCCATAGCCAGCATGTAGGCAGAAACCCTAGCCCTAATCATAGTTTTAATTGTGAAATGATTTTCCCCAAAATTATAGAGAATTTTTCCCAAAGGAAGGTGGTTACATGTATTAGAGGGATTCTTGAGAGCTGTGAAAAGGAGAAAAAGGTTTGAGTCAAAGTGGGAAAATTGCAGAGCAGAGGCTGCTGCTGTGCCCTCATCGGAAGGAGTCGAGAGGCACGAGTGCCCGGCTTTCCCTAGCAGCCTGGGACCATGTTTATGTATTAGTTTCCTATCGCTGCAGTGACAAGTACCACACTCACAGTGACCTAAAGCCACACAAATATATTCTTTTGTGGCTTTAGAATCTTGAGTCTGAGGCAGTTCTCCCTGGGCTAAGATCCAGGTGGGAGGGCAGGTTGGGGGACATCCCATGCGGAGGCTCTGTGAGAGAATCCATTTCCTTCCCTGTCCCCCCGTTTTGGAGGTTCAGGCATTTCTTGGCTTTTGTACCCTAGTCTTCCATCTTTCATTGCAAACCACCATGCTGTATCACTTCTGTTCTTTCATTTCTAACATCTCCCTCCAATTCTCCTTTTTAGCTTCCCTCTTCCATTCTTACTCTATTTTAAAGTCAAATAATTAGCAATCTGAATGTCATCCATAAACTTAATTCCCCCTTGCCGTGTATCAGCTGTAACATTCTGTAATTAGCTTTGGACATTTTTGGGGGTGTGTTATCCTGGCTGTTATAGAGAGATACTCCTGGATTCACTAATACACAATTCTGACCACAATGGGTGAGGGTCAAATTTACAAAGGGAAATTGAAGGGTTGTGAGTGAGGGTCAGAAATTCAGAAAAGGAGAGGACTGCGTAGAGATAATCATAGTTAACTGTTTGCCACAGGTTATTGCTGAAGTAAAATCTGTCTTTGATGGCTTTGATTGTCAACTTTTTTGACTTGGTTTACCTGACCATAAAGCACATCTCTAGTGGATCACAGGGATATAACCTCAGGGACTATATCTGATCTCTAGGTCCTACCTCTCCCGCGCCTTCTCCCTACCCTCTGCTTCCTGGGAGCCGTGAGTTGAGCTCTGCTGCCAGGTGTTCTTACCATCATGGTTCTGTTTGGAAGCCAGCTGACCATGGACTGAAACTTCCAAAGCCCTGAGTTAAAATAAACTCTTCCTCCTTTAAGTTGTATGTGTCAAATATTTTACTCTGGCAAAGGAAAGCTAATACAATGATTCATGTTCTTTTGGTGTCCAGAGATAAGTCTATGGTTAACAACAACTGGACATAGTACTAAAAGGCTATAAATACAAGATTTGAATGCAGATTTGGTGTGGTTTGTCAAATACCCTGACTTAAAAAAATCCCTGCCTAAATTGTTCTCTTGTTGCTTTTCATTTTCTTATAAAAGTGTAGGATTAATAAAAATTCTTATTTGAGGGCCATAGTGCATTGAAATTTTATTTTGCTGTGTTGAAGAAAGCCAGATATCCTCAGAATAAATGGTAGTCAGACTTACCCTCAGTTTAAGGCATTAAACTTGCTTTCATCTTTTTTAAGGTGGCATAAAAACTTGGTAAAATACTTTTATAAATTCAGGGCTTCTCTTGCTGTGGTGCCCTCCTCCCCCATCTTATTTCATTCTCAGGTAACTATGATTTATGTTTGGAGTGCATATTTTTCTAGCTCTTTCTTGCACATTCATATGGAGGAATATATTATACATTTTTATTTCCTTTCTAAATCATGTAAAAGTGCTCTCTGGAAAATATTGAAAGTCAGACTGTATACTTCTACCTCGTCTTTAAAAAGCTTTGATCACTGCAAAATCTTCCAGATATTTTGGGATCAGTCATAGGTTTGGGTTGCAAAAGTTCAAAACTTTTCAGTGTTGGCAACTGATTTGAAAACTTGCCTGACAGTGCGTAGTCTTCACTGGATGTACCTGGAGGTTTGATTTGATCTGCAGACTGCTAGACTGAGAGCTCTCAGTAGTTGTACTTGGCTGTCTGGCCCGTGGTATCAGTGGAATCTACCAACATTTCCGATAAGGGATGAAAGAAAGGCATGGACTCAGATAGCTGTGGTGGCACCATTTTTGTTCATTGTTATCCCCTTCCTTTCTTCTAAGCGTGCAAGGGGATTGCGCTCCTTAATTTCCTTATGGTAGGGTCATGTGATTAGGTCTGGCAGCGGGCTGTGGGCAGAAGGAACACCTGCCACTACCAGGCTGGAGCACTTATTTTTCTTTATTTATTTATTGGGTTTTTTGAGGCAGGGTCTGGCTAGGTAGTTCAGGTTGTCCTTGAACTCACTACATAGCCCAGGCTGGCTTCCCAATCATGACAGTCCTCCTGTCTCGGCCTCCCGTGTGCGGAGGTTACAGGCATGAGCCACCATGCCTGGCTCAGGCTGCAGAATTTCATTCCTGTTCTTTCCCAAGCCTTCATGGAAGCCAATCCTAAAATGGAGCTTCCAGCATCCTGGCCCATGAGTGGTGATTTAAAGTGGAAACTTTGTAGTACTCCCAGTAGTTATCTGTATGAATGTGAAGCAAGCCTTTGTTGTTTTTGATTCTGAGGTCCTGTGGCATCTAAAATATTTTAATGTAATATAAAGTGGCCCATCCTGGCTGAGACAGGGTATATTAATTTTAACATACTGTGTAATACATTTCCATGATCGTAGCAGGTTAACATCAGTTTAAAAGACCCTTCCATTTGCTCACCATTCTATAGGTCACGGGTCTTGCTTGGCTGGGGTCTCTACTGAAGAATGCAAGGTTGAAATCAAGGCATCCACTGGGCTGCACCCTAGTCTTGGGTGCATCTGGGGAAGGATCTACTTCCTTGCTGACTAAGGTCACTGGCAGAATCCATTTCTTTGTGGTTGTAAGACTGAGGGTTTTCTTGTCTTGCAAACTGTTGGTCAGGGACCATGCTCAGCTTTTGGAGTCTGTTTCCAGGTTCTTGTGGGGGCCCCTCCACCTCAGAACCAAGAATGACCATGCTGCAAATCTCTCTGACTTTCTCTTCTGCAAACTGTCAGAAAGCCGGGCATGGTGGTACATGCCTGTAATCCTAACACTCAGGAGCCCGAGGCAGGGGGAATCACCAAGAGTTCGAGGCCAGACTGGGCTACATAGTGAGTTCAAGGACAGCCTGAGCTACATAACAACACCCTGTTCCAAAAACCAAAACCAAGCAAAACAAATTAATGAAAACTCCTTGCTTTTAAGGGTCATGTGATTATGGATAGTATACTTGTCCTCAACTCACTCCTATCAAGGCAACTCTGCTACCTGACACAGCTTACTTATGGGAGTTAATCTCGTCATATCACAGGCCTGGAGACGATAAGGTAGATAACCCAGTGAGGCTCAAGATCTTGGGGACCACACTGAGGTTCTAACACATGAGAAGAAAGTAAGAAAGAGGGCAAGGATGGATTGCTTGTTCTTCTATTTCTGCATGGAGGAGAAACTATACACTTATCTCTTCTTTAGTGATTATCATTTCTTCCTGAAAACCTTGCTGCTAAGTAAAATGCCATTTTAAATAGGAATTTTTTCATTAGTTTTATGAGCAGATTATGACATTCTGTTTTAACCCATAACACCTTTATATTTGTTTAAAATAGAAAAGTACAGCAATTGAACCATGAAAACACACTTATATAAGTGATAATAAAACATAGACAATAAATAAATATAGTTTGTACAGAAGGTACAGTGTAAAGGAACTGTATTGCTCTTGTGGAGAGAGCAAGGGGAGACTTCACTGGGGGAGGTAGGCAGTGGCCAGGGAAATCAACCATTCGCTGAAAGGTACCAAAGAATTTGTTCTGTGCCATTTTCTTCAGTAATTCCCAAACCACTTGGAGGAAGTGGTTTGCTTATTTTACACTCAGACTGTGTGCATGCACATACATGTGAGCACACACGTTTACACACATGCACATACACACACATGCATGCACACACACTATGGCAGAGCTCAGAAGAACACATTGATGAGGAAAGCAGCCTAAACATGTCAGGAACACAATACAGGACTTGTGCAAAATACACAAGAGAGCTATAGTGAGATTGCGTCTCTGTCCCCTCTGGGTGCAGGTTTACGAGCAAATCTTTTGGCCTCCCTGAGACACAGTTTACAATTTGAATGTGTTCTGCATTGTATTTTCTGACTTACAATAGTTGTGTGGGTTAAATTGAAGAGTGTCTTTGCCCAAAACTGGAGTGTCAAACTATTTCCTCTTATAGCATGTATTTATTTAATATGTTATGGGAAAAAATAACTGTTAAAAGCCGTGTCCAAGAAGTAGTTAATTTTTCAAAAGCTGTGATAACAAAAAAAAATAATTGAATAGGCAGAATTTGAATGGAATCCCAGGTTCTGTGACTTATGTATTGTCTGAAATAGAGATAACAATAGTAGGTTTTGGGTTTTTGTCCACAGTTCAAAACAGGTTCTTCTTCTTTGCCATAGAAAACTTGAAAACAAATAAGGAAAAATAATCTAAGGGAGAATATTTGAGGTTAAATTAAAACAGAACAACCTATTTGGAGGTCATACTAAGTGGGAATTTCTGAAAGAATCAAGCTTAATTTCATAGGAGTTCTGGGGATTTAGTTCAGTGATTCTGGCATCTGCCTGGCAAGTGCAAGGTCCAGAGTTTAATTCCTAGTACCACATACCACAGTGCTGGGCATAGTGACTCAGGCCTGTAATCTCAGAACTCGGGAGGCAGAGGCAGGAGGATTGCTATGAGTTCAAGGCTAGCTTGGGCTACATATTGAGTTCAGGGCCAGCCTGAAATACAAAGTGAGACCCTATCTTAGAAAAACTAAAAGAAAGAAAGAAAGAAAGAAAGAAAGAAAGAAAGAAAGAAAGAAAGAAAGAAAGAAAGAAAGAAAGAAAGGAAGGAAGGAAGGAAGGAAGGAAGGAAGGAAGGAAGGAAGAAAGAAAGGAAGAAAGAAAGAAAGAAAGGAAAGAAAGAAAGAAAAAGAAAAGAAAGAAAGAAAGAAGGAAGGAAAGAAGGAAAGAAAGAAATTCACAAGAACCTAAAGTGAATAGTAATTGGCTTTTATAAACTTTACTTAATTTTTAAATTAAAGAAAATTCAAAGTTAAATGTTATAGTTATATTTCAGGGTGATATTTCCTATGTAACAAAAATATAAGGGAAAGAACTTTTAAAAATAAGTACAAAGCAATCATGATATTCTGTTCTTTCCTTTAAAACATCTTTTATATTTTATTTCTGTTATGTTTATGATATTATATCACTACTTTATAGTTAGCAGGTAAGGTACATTTTTAGGATTTTGAATGCACCACGGACGTTGTGAGCCTCAGCTTTTCTTTTATTGTCTCAAGTTAGTCTTCTTTAAAGTCCCTTGGTATAAGTTTCTCTTTGCCTAAAATGGGCAAAATAATATTTTTAGTAGAGTCATTTGACAGTGTAAGAGGAGAAAATACAGCTTTGAGTAAATATTACATAAACATAATGTGCTTAATATAATCTTTAGAAAAGAGTTTTGGTGTTTCCTACATACATCTATAATCCAAAGCTACTTATTTTGCTTTAATTTTGATTTTTTGAGGATGGGTAGTGCTGGAGATGGAACCCAGGGCCTTGCACATACCAAGTAAATGTTACCAAAGAGCCACATCATTAGCCTAACTCAGTACTTCTTAACAGCCTCATTAAGACATGGTCAAAACATCATACTCATGGGGAAGCTGTAGAATCATTTTCTTGACCTCCTACCTACGCCCCAATGTAGTTTATTGCTGGATGAATAATGAAGAAAGTGACGGAGCAAGGTCAGTATTTGATTTTGGTAAATATTAAATCTCTGTGCTTACCAGAAACTGAGGTCATTGTTGGTTGTCAGGAAAAACTCCAATATGGATTCCCTTTGAACAAACTATATATTTAAGGGGGCTGGAGATTTAGCTTAATGGTTCTGGTGCCTGCCTAGCAAGCACAAGGTCCCTGGTTCGATCCCTGGTAATAACATACAACAATACTGGGCCTGGTGACTCACGTCCACCACAGTCAGTACCACACACCACACTGCCAGGCCTGGTGACTCATGCTTGTAATCCCAACACTCAGGAGGCAGAGGCAGGAGGATTGCTGAGTTACAGGATTTAGTGAGCTACATAGTGAGTTCAGGGCCAGCCTGAACTACGAAGTGAGACCCTGTCTCAAAAAAAAAAAAAAAAAAAAAAAAGACTTTAACCTCATTGTCCAAAATGGCTGCTGTTGCTCCATTCAGCAGGAAGAAGGGAAGGAGGAAGAAGAGACAAAATGTACATGACATCTACCTCTTAGAAAGTTTTTTTAAATTGTTAGCAGTTTCTTCCTCTAATTTAGTAACTATAATTTAATTATACATTGAAACCTAATGGCTAGGGTCTGAGATGTATGATTTTTATTCTGGGTTGCTATGTGCCTAAAAATATGGTAAAAATATGGGCTGTTATTGCCCTGGTAAAAGAGGAGAACAGATCTTTGTCTCTGTCACCAATAGAAAGAACTTGGTCTTTAATGTTGGATACAAATTTGCCATGAATATTAGATAGACAGTACATAGTCCATTTTATTACCTGTATCTCATTTAATAAGTATAGTCTATTTTATTAACTATAGAAGTCACTTAAGCTTCTATTTTAAAATCTGAAAACAAGTATGTCTGCATAGCTGTTAGAGTTGTTTGTTGTGCCCTGCTAACTTCTGCAAAGTACATTTATAAAATAAATAAGACTATGGTTGGGGTTTTAGCTCAGTGATTCTGGCACCTGCCTCACAAGCACAAGATCCTAAATTTAATCCCCAGTACTGTATACAAAAATAAATAACATAATAAGACTGAATCCTGACATACACATTTTCAAAGAGATCTTCTACTTACCTTTGACAAATCTAATTATCTTTGGAAACAACTCTTTAACAAACTTCTTTCAAAGTCACCTGCATCTGACATTAGAATCCAATGCTTGACACGGAGTGTTTGTATAGGAAATCTGGACTGAAATAATGAAGACATTTAGACATTCTCATAAGCTTTAGCAAACAACTCTATAATACTGACTAGATGAAAAGTTAAAAAATAACTGAAGATTTTTAAAATTTTATTTTTTGTTCATTTTATTTTGTTATTCTTTATTTTAAAAAATAATCTTGAGCCAGTTGTAGATTTGTTCTCACCAGCCACTGAGAAGTAGAAAGAGATGAAGAAACATGGTCCCTGCCTTACTGGTGTTAGTTTATAGTTGGGGGAGGAGTCACATTTTTTCCTCCACTTGAAGGTGCAACATATTCATTCAAACAATGAAAGAATTTTGTCTGATTGAAAAATGAAGTCTATCTTTATGTTATTTGTTTTTCCCTGTGGATGTTGGCTGTTCTGCTTGGAATAATGATTCTTTACCAAAACACAGCTTGACCATAGCATTTCAGTTATGCTAGGAGACCTAGTTGCTGCCAGATCTAGCCATCCCCCTGTCCATCCGTTCAAACGGTACTTATCAGATGATCTTTACAATGATGCACAGGTTTGGTTCCTTCCCTTACGGGCTCACAGTACATAAGGGAAAGCAAACCATCAGTGGGTTATAGCACACAGTGGTGGTGCCATCTTGGATGAGTGGCTCAGGACCAGTTCTTAGATGTTGGTTGGTCATGTGCTCCAGAAAATGTGAGTCTTCTTTCCAATCACTAGAAGTGAATTTTAACTAGTCCAAGTACACACTGCTAACCCCACTCCCACTTGTCAGTGGCCATGTTAGCTTTGTGCTTTAATTCTGGCTGAGAACTTTCAGGAAAGAAGTCTACAAAGGAAATTCTGAGGAAATGTTCCTTACTTTCAAAAGGGACTCATGGAGGGATCATTCTTTCACCTGTACTTTGGGCTTTTATTGTGAGGAAAGCTGTGGCTCCCATATTGCTTCCCAGGAGAGACAAATAAAAAGATGAAAGACACTACACTAAGAGTGGTAGAAGGGAAGTAGTGAAAGGACATGAGTCCCTGAGGAGATTGTTGCATCACTGAATTAATGATCTTGGAAATTCTCGAGCTCTGAATTTTTATTATATAATATACTTTATAATATATGCCCTTTTTAGTTGTGCTTTTTTTCCTTGTTTGGAGCCCCAGAAACCCACATTGATGCAATGAATAATCACGCATTTGGGGCCTAAACCCAACCTATAAGGAAATGAAGTTAATGAGGACTATCTGAGGGAGAAAGGACCAAAACCCAGATTAGGAAGTATAAAAATGAGTGGACTAGGGCCAGTGTCCAGGCAAGGGCCTGTCAGGAGAGCAAACCACACACTACCACAAACTCCTATTTCTCCTTTTCATGGTAGTGAGGGGGGAGGTAAGAGAATAGATCAGGTGAGTTCATGCCCCGAACTCTGGCAACAAGAGACCAACCTACAGTTTTGGGCCTTTCTTAAATTAACCTTGCTTAGGGTCAGGGATTTAGCTTAGTGGTTGCGGCATCTGCCTGGCATGCTCAAGATCCTGAGTTCGATTCCCAGTACCACACACAGTGCTGGGTGTGGTGCCTCACCCCTGTAATCCCAGTACTTGGGAGATAGAGGCAGAAGGAAATTAACCTTGTTTACTTACTGGAGTGGGTGTGGGACCCACAGGGAATATAAATCACAGCAGAATATTGATTCCATTCTCCCTGGTCCTAAGCTCAAATATGTATCTGTAACAATATCGTGTACAGATTTTTCTTTTGAAAACGGTTCTCATAAATGGAATGAAAAACATAGTGGTGTGGACAGATCATGACATTTATTGTTGGCTCTAAAATGTTGGCCATCTAGCTCCTCATTTTCATTCTTTCTTGGCAGCAATGACTTTGTTTTGGAGAACTCTGATCTTGGAGAGCCTTCCAGGTTTCTGTTTTGGGGAAGGCTGATCCTACTTCCGGGTTCAGGAAAACAGGTGATCTAACCCACGAGAGCTGTCCATGCACCTGGCTGCAATGTTTGGGTCCCAGGGAAAAACACCCAGAGCTTGTCCTGTGACTCAGAGTGCAGTGCTGTGGGGAGAAAAAGTGGATGTATTGTCTTTACTGCTAACTTTGAATCTGGGAAGATTCTGAGATCAGAGCAGTAGGAATCATTTCGTTACCAAAAGAATAAAGTGGAGCCAAGAGATGGAGGAAGGCGTAGTGGTGTTGTTTGAATGCCAAATCCAGCTGTCCCAAAGCCAGCTCCACTCACAAGGCTTTCCAACACTGTGAGCCTATACGTCACCACAGCCCCTACAATGCTTTATGCTTTGTCCTTTCACTTGAATTAGTTTTAATCACTTGCAGCAGTCTTGGCTGAGATGAACTGTTACATGACCGCAGCAGTCAGACATCTAACCACCATCACCAACATCATTATCACCATCGCCGCCCCCTTATCATCATTGTCATCATCATCACCATATTTGTCCTCCACATCATCATCATCATCAACACCATCAACATCATCTCCATCACGATATTATTGTCATTATTATGGATACCAATATCACCAACACCACCACACTCTCATGGTCACCATTAGCGTTAGCATTACCAGCAGCAACCATTACCTGCCTCCTCCCCTGCATCTTTATCATTACTACCAACAGCATCGTCATGGTCACCACCACCAACCATATAGTCACCATCACCATTGTGTCTTAAATCTGTGCCTTAGTTTCCTAAAGTGGCTGTTTAGATTATGTGCAGTTTTTCTCTACAACATATAATGTTTCCAGGAATAAATATCCTTGTGCAAGTGGTTTTTGCATACATCTAAGAGGAAAATCCCTAGATTTTGGATTATTTGGATTTAAATATATAAAGACAAAATGATTAGAAGGGAGCTCTTTTGTTGGCCATTGTCTGATTGGTATCCGGGCTGACAAGGTATTTTTTATTAGTAGAGAAATAGATTTCTTTACCTTTTCTGTGTCCCACATCGGATTATTTCTTTTCCCCAGGCAGCCCAGAAGTCAGTTTATTCACACCATCCATGGTTTATTCATAGGCAACATTTTGTAGGCAAGAGAAAAGCAAGTCTGTCTGTTTTCCTACAGTACTGATAGCGCCATCTAGAGGAGAGAGATGACGATCCGATGTAGACTTTAGGTCAGGGGTCAGAGTTCAGATCCAGCTGCCATCTCTCTTTAGATAGCACATGAGCTTCTAATAGTTTTACCAGGTTAGAAAAAAAGAAAAAGAAAAATATTTTGGGGGCCAGAGATTTAGCTCAGTGGTTCCGGCGCTTGCCTAGCAGTGCAAGGTCCCTGGTTTGATCCCTGGTAACCACTTACAACAATAGCATGAGCAATCAAAACCGCATGCCACAATGCTGGGCATGGTGGCTCATGCCCGTAATCCCAGCACTCAGGAGGCAGAGGCAGGAGGATTGCTGAGTTCAAGGCTTGACTGGGTTACATAGTGAGCTCAGGGCCAGCCTGACCTATACAAAGTGAGACCCTGTCTCAAAAAAAAAAAAAATTGTGGTATAAAATTATGTAAAATTTTAAAAAGTAAAACTTTATTGGAAGTCACTGTAGAATCAAGTAGTTGCAACAGAGGTGTAAAAGCCTGTAATAGTATTTACCATCTGGGTTTTAACAGAAAATATTTTTCTAATCCTTTTGCTAGGTCTGGATGTTATTTTTTTCTTTTGTGTTGTCTCATTTTCTTCTCTAAATCTTTCTATGTAATTCTCTATATTATTTCTTTTTTCCCTAAACACTTCACTAAGGGTAATATTGTAAATTAGTAAGGCTCACTTTAATAGTGAATTTCATTTTCCTACTTGCCAAGTTTCTGAAGGTAAAATATATTTTAAGGACAATAAAGAATAATGTTTTTTCCTTTGCTTTAAAATTATTTTTGGTCACAGTATTAACAGAAAACTAATGAAATTCAGAACTAAGGGAATTTTTAAAAAATGAATTAAAACCAGCTCTTAATCATTTTAGTCTATATTTCTCTAGAAAGACTTATTTAATTATAGTGTAGAAACTAGAAGAACTGCAACTCCCTCATTTAGGACCCATCAGAACAAACAAATGAACCAACAAAAAACCATTCTTTTTTTTTAAACTAAATTTATTGGTATTTTTAAAAAATCTAAACTGAGTAGAGCCTGAGATACCAATGGAAAAGTCCTTTTCTCAGCTCTTGAGTGCAAGGTAGGGTTTGGTCTTTTGGGATTTACTCACTCCAGTTACTAGTTCCTTATAGGATGACAGGACAAGCCAGGCTTGGTGGGGCATGCCTATAATCACAGCAGTACGGCAGCCTGTTGCAGGAAGCTCTTAAGTTTGAGCCCAGCAGGGGAAATCTAGTAACTTACTGAGACCCTGTCTTGCAATAAAAATAAGGGCTAGGAGAGCTGGGGATTTAGCTCAAGAGGTACTGCACCTACCTTAGAAGCACAAGGGCCTGAGTTCTATCCCTGGTACCACCAAAAAAAAGGGCTGGGGATGTAGCTCAATGACCTGGTACTGGGTTAAATCCAGAGGGGGAAAAGGAAGGGAGTGGAGGGGAGTTTAGTGGAGAGGCAATTCTGTGGTCCTTTTCTGGGTGGGCTGCCACGTGAGTAGACAGTGAGATACGACAGTGACAAACGGTGGCAGAGTTTAGAGTTAAGTTGTCTCTTGAGAATTACGTTCTGCTGGATTTAGACACGGGCAAAATGCTGCTGCATTCAATCCCCAACTGAGCACCACCAGCAAGAATATTCCCCAGGAGTATCCTTAAAGCCTGCTGTAAAATGCATGTAAGATAAGAACTGATTCAACTATGACTCATATGGACAGAGGGTATATTGGTAAATAATTTAGGTGGGTGTTAGGTGGAAAAGCCATCAATTGCCATCTGTGGTTAAATAATCAGAAGCATGCAGAATTCTTGGGATGATAGGAAATCGGTACATTCCATTTACACTAGTTAAGAAGGAGAGTCATCTTTTCTAAACTAGATGAGGCTCAAGCCTCAGGCTTGGTGTGGTTATCTACAGTGTCTTGTGCTTCCAGGTTTGCAAGAGTTGGTCATTTCATGGCATCAAGCTGGAAGTTCCCACCTGTGTGAGCTTGGCTATGGAAGCTGTGTCAGTCAGGTCTCCTGCTCCAGGCTCAGTTCATGGCTTCGGTCCACAATAGCTAGTTGGTTCCACTGGTTGGAGGCCTATGTGTGTGAGGGCACAGAAGCATCATGGTAGAAGGACATCCTGGGGGGTGTCATCCTCCTTTAGCCCTCACAGCAATTTGGCTTGAACAAACTTACATTAAGTTCCTTTTATTAACCTAAAACAGCGATGGATTTTGCAATGGAACTCCAATGACACAGTGGAATGTTGAGACAGTGCTGATTGCTTTAATAACAAAAAACATATTTAATATTCCTAGCAGATCTTTTAAAAATCCTACAAATATTAATTCCATCTCCCACCTTAGCTTCTTTGCTTCAATTAGTTTGTCTTCTCTGAGGCTCTGTTTCCTTGCCCATCAAGTGGGGAAAATAATACTTACCTTGCAGGAGATGTTGAAAAGATTGAATGGTTTCACAGCTCCTACAGAACCAGGATTAAAAATATAGGTATTCCATAAATGGTAATTATCCACAGTACATATTGGCTTTCAAAGAAAGTGCATCAGTCAGTTATGTACAAGGTTACATTGAGAGGACAAACATCCCCCAGATCAGTTCAGTACTTTACAATAGAAAATATTTATTTTTCACTCATGCCTCTCTATATGTCTGGGGTTGGCAACTGGTGCTCTGTTCTTCTTAGGGCTCTAGAAGAATGGAGCAGCCACCATCTCATGCTCCTCAGGGAAAGAAGAGAGCTTTGGAGGTGTTCAGTGACAATGCAAAGCTGTACTCCGTGTGATCATGGGAGTGGGAAAGTGTGCGAGTGTCATGCAATAAGCTGGGAGTCTTTGGTGACCACATTGACTGTGGCAGTGGTGTGCCACAGGTAGGACAGAATCTTGGGGCTCTTCCACTTTCACTAAACTTTGCATTTGGTTCTGAATTCCATGAGGAGCTGTAAGACTATGATTGGGTGGTTGGAAAGAAAACCAAGGAACATTTTCAGCAAGTGTAAGGAAATCTTCCTAACACCTTTGCGTACTTTTGTCTTTCTGGACACCACTCTCTTCACAGAATCTGGAGGGAACAGAATCATGTGAATATGAAACAGGTGAGGTCATTTTCCCAGTTCTTCTCTGTGAGCACCATATATAAAACCCAAGCATCTGACTATTAAATTCATGACTATATTGTTTATCTCTTGCTGCATAACAAACAAGACCTACTATACAGGGGCTTAAAAAACTATCAGTATTCAGTACTATATGCAGGTACTCTTGGTCAAGAATCTGGGGACATCCAGACTTGGGTCTTTCATGAGGCCCTGGTCAAGGTGTCTGGTGAGGCTGCAGGTGTCTGAAGGCAGTGCTGGGGCCGAGGGCCCTTTTCCAGCATGGCTCACTCGCATGGCTAGCAGGATGGTGTGGGCTGCTCCCTACCATAGGGACCTTGCCGCAGGCCGCTGGATTGTTTACCAGATGTGGTGCCTGCTTTTGCTCAGAGCAGGGGACTTGGCAGAAAGCAATGATTTTTTATGACCGAGACTCAGAAGCCTCATATAGCCACTGTTGCAATATCCTGCTGGTCCCACAGGACAATCCTCTTCATTGCCTACACAGGATGCTGAACTCCAGGAGCCAGGGATTGTCGGGGACCATCTTGGCAGCTGGTTATCATCATGTCCTACTCATTGGACTTTAGTTCCAACTAACTCCTTAAGCACTCATCACATCTTCCTTCTTTTGGTTTTTCCAACATGCTGAGTTTGTGCTGAACTCAGGGCCTCTACGTGCTCTTCTTGGTCCCTTCAGATGTTTGTCTCCTCATCACATCCAGCTTCTGACCCGAAGGTCTTTACTACATCACCAGGCTGCCCTGTCTAGTATCACTTTGCTCTGTGGTCACTTCAGGCCAGTCATTAGCATATCACTCTCTGACCTCACTGGAATTACTCATTGCTTCATTTGGCCTTTGTCTCCCCCTTGGATCTTCAGTTCCCTGAGGGTCAGTCAGCGTTGCTCATTATGCTCAGTACAGCAACCCCAGCTCCTGCAATAGCTCCCGGTCCACAGCAGGGAAATGTCCCTAGGTGTTTAATGGAGGAAAACCTTAAGCCTCCCTGGGGAAAAATTCCAGATCCTCTGGTTTCTTTACTCCCTCCTGGTACCACAGAGCCCAACTGAAATCTGATCCTGGCTTGGCACTGAGCTCTCTGTCACCTCCTTGTGTTTGTGCAAAGCTAGCCTGCTGTCCCAAGGGTGAGCTGGGTCCCGGGGGCCAGCTGGAACAGAGCCTTGCTCCAGGCTTGCCTGGAACCACAGTCTCACTTCACTTGCTGGCCCAGAGCCTTTCTGATTCTGATGGTGATTGTTTCAATGAGACACTTTTAACTGCACTACCTGACAGGGCTTCTTGGCAGGGGACCCATTAAACTGGCCTAAATGGGAGTCACCTGGAGAGAGGGAAGCCCCAGGGACCACTCTGAAAGCTGCAGCAGAGCGTGTGGCCTTCTTAGCCCCCATGGCTTCTTTGGGCAATTAAATGGGCAGTGGACAGGAATGTTCACTTAGCGTCACCAGCCTCCCGTTGCAGAGGTTGCTAGTGACTGTCCAGGCGAGCAGATCAACTACCTGTCTGCCAGCTCCCTTCCTCCTTTTCTTGGTCTTTCTCGAATCCGTCTTCTGTCCCTTCCCTTGCTCCCCTTCCATCTTTTATCACTTCTTTCTTTCTTCCTCTCCCTCCTTTATTCCACCTTCCCTTCCTTATCAAAAAAATGTGCAAAAGGTGTCCGAATTCCTTAGTTCTTATCCCTGGTTACAGGCTCCACCCACTGCATCCTTTGCTTCTGTCTGTTCTGCCTCTAAAATCTGAAAAATTGAGGTGACCTACTTTCATTTTATAAATGGAGGAGGAGTGATGCTGTGGGCTAGAGGTACAAGAAAAATTGGCAGAGGCATCCAGCTGGTGACAACTGTGAGATCCAGTAGATTGCTAGCGAGGTTCCTGGTGGCTTCTGGCAGATAGCGATTTTCAAACCCTGTACCTTGGACAGCATCTGCATACCTGGAGTTCCTGAGCTCAGGCAGGTTATAATAGCTCTTTTTTTTAAATTGAATTCTTTATTGGTACAATTTATATACATCTCAAAATCACAAATAACATTGGGAAATTTGTACCAGTATATGCCACAAGTTAATTCTCATTTTTACCCATATCCCTACCCACTCCCCCCTCCTCCCCCTTTATACATGCTCTTTTATTTTCTTTCTGTATCATATTTATTCCTTCCCCTCATCACATTCCCACACCAAGTTTCCTATAGAAATATTCCACTCTATAAAAGCTGTCCTACTT
>PVIC010004655.1:0-61401 GCA_004025085.1 Thryonomys swinderianus
TCTCTCTCTCTCTCTCTCTCTCTCTCTCTCTCTCTCTCTCTCTCTCTCTCTCTCTCTCTCTCTCTCTCTCTTTTTCAAGACAGGGTCTTGCTTTGCAGTTCAGGCTGGCCCTGAGTTCACTATGTAGCCCAGGCAAGCCACGAACTCAACAATCCTCCTGTCTCTGCCTCCCGAGTGCTGGGATGACAGGCGTGAACCACCACGCCCGGCACTGTGGTATGTGGTATTGATGGCTGGTGGGCGTGAGTCTCCACGCCCAGCACTGTATGTGGTTACCGGGACTGAACTCAGGACCTTGTGCTTGCTAGGCAGGCGCTGGAACCACTGAGCTAAATCTCCAGGCCCTCTTTTTCTTCTCTTGATTCCAATCTTTTCTGCATTTAATAGAAGAAGAGTTCTCCACCCTTTTTTGGGAATTTTCTTTTTCCCCCACTACCAAGGATCGAACTCTGTACCTCACACTTTCAACACAGGCACAACACCACTGAGTGAAATCCCAGTCCTCTCCAGTCTTTTTTATCCTACAAAGAGCACTTTTTCTTCTCTGGGGACAGTCTTTTCCCACTGGTATTAAGGATGAAGAACCCTATCTCTGATCCTGAACTGTCTCTTGATGTTCTCCTTGTGAGCTCTCCCTGGTTGACTAGAACCTTCACTGACAGTCGCCTAGAGGGGATGTGTCCTTCAGAGAGTCCATCATCTCCTCATAGAAAACCTGAAAGACTGATACCAGAAAATTGGAAGTCAGAAGCAACGAGTATGTGGGCCCAGGTCTGTTACTAGGTACTTCTGTGGCTTTAGACTAAGTGGGGAACAAACTCTTATCTGTAAAATGTGAAGGTTTTTAGCAAACTAAATGATGGCCCTCCAATATGTCCATTTTCTAATTTCTGAAACCTATGAAAAGGAAGTTGTATAGTTGTAATTAGGCTAAAGACTCTAAGTTAAGGAGACTACCCTGGACTCCCTGAGTAGGTCCAAGGTAATCACAACTGTCCTTGTTAAATAGGTTCATAAATGTTCAGTGTCAGAGAAAGCAACATGATGGTAGGAGAGATTACCATGATGGTGTGATTTGAAAATGGTACAAGTGGCCATAAATCAACAAATGTGGGCATTTGCTAGATGCCAAAAAGGGCAAAACAATGGACTCTCCCCTCAACCCCTCTAGATGGAACCAACCCTGTGGACAAATTGATTTCAGCACAGTTAAACTGATTTGGACTTTACAGCTCCAGAACTTTAAAAGGGTATATTTATGTTTCTTGACCTCTAAGTATGTAGTAAATTTTTTTAGAGAAGTAATAAGAAACTAATGCAAGATTAAATTCTGTGAGATCTATGGTTGCTTTCACATCTCAACTTCCACAGGAATGACCCATGGCTAAATGATCTAGATTCTTGCAGTGCTTGGGTGACTTCATGGATCTTGTTAAAGAGAACATTCTTTGACAAGACTGTTAATCCTGTGTTGCTGTCCTGAAGGTTAAGGGCATTTAAACAAAGCAACTAAAGGAGAATCTGCAGTTTCAAGTGAGATTTTGTTCTAAGAGCTATTAGTAGTAAGACAAGAAAACCCATCTTCCCCCATATCCTATCCCCAAATACCTTTCTGAATTCTCCTCCCCCTAGGTCCTGATCTCTACTATGTCAATTTTATCTTCATTTCTCTGAGGTCTTTCTGGTTTAATTTCTTGGTTCATCCTCTCCAGGAAATGCTTTCCTTCATATCTGCCTAAAGTTTCAACCAATGCAAATCTTCCTGAAATTTCTCTTAACACCCACAATCCACTTAAATTGATTTCCTGTGTTTTCTTCTAGCATATCATTTTTCTTTCTAGTCAGACTCTTAAGTCCACTTTTCAATCCCTTGAAGACAATATATGTGACCAATTAAATAGCCACAGGACCAGTGGTATCTTTGGCATTTTCCCCTTCCTGGGACACAATACCCAGCACCCACAATTTAAAGGAAGATGTGCTTATTTCAGCACACAGTTACAGTCCTTAGTTATAGTCCCTGGTTAACTGGCTCCAAGTCAGAAGTGGCATGGTAGAAGGGCCAGGCAAGGGAGAATGCTCACATTATATGGCCAGAAAATGGAGAGAGAAGAGAGAAGCTGGGGAAGGAGATACACTCTTTCAGGTCCTGCTACCAGTGCCTCAGCTCTTAAAGTATATTCAACTAGGGCCGGAGGGTTAGCTCAGTGGTTCTGGCGCCTGCCTTGCAAGCGCAAGGACTTGAGTTCGATCCCCGGTTACCACATATAATGCTGGGCGTGGGGACTCATGCCCACCAACAATCAACACCGCATACCACAATGCCGGATGAGGTGGCTCACGCCTATAATCCCAGCACTTGGGAGGCAGAGACAGGAGGATTGCTGAGTTCACGGCGGCTTGCCTGGGCTCCATAGTGAGCTCAGGGCCAGCCTGAACTACAAAGCGAGACCCTGTCTCCAAAAAGCAAAAAAAAAAAAAAAAAAAAAAAGTATATTCAACTATAGTTAAATCCCTTCCACTAATCAAATGATCACCCAAAAGCTCACATCTAGGCACAGAGTTTGCAGCATTATTCTTGATATAAACCACAAGTGCCTACACATAGTTAATGCTTATGTTTCTTGCATTAAAATCACAGATGATTTCCCCAGTACCGCAATATATATGTGTGTGTGTGTGTGTGTGTTTGTATGTATATATACAAAATTCTTCTATAGAAAAACTGCAATGGAATTTGCTTTTATAAGAGCTCTCAATCATTTCTCCTTGCTTTCTACAGTATTTTATGATGGAGTAAGCTTCTTAGGCTTTCTCCCCCACCCCCAATATGCCATAAAGAAGTAGAAAATATTAAATACATCTTACTTGCACAATTTTTTTTCCAGTAAGAAGATCAAAAGTTAACTTAGGAGCCTAAAGAGATTTGTTAAAACACTATGTTGCAATTTATAGGAAAGACGTAATCCTTTCTGATTTACTGTCTCTCCATAATTCTTTCTATTCTTTGGAATTCAGAATTAGGCACATTTTAAGAACTTAAAAACTGCTTAAAATGTCAAGAGTAATCATTGATAACACCTCTTTACTTCCTTGATCCAAGCCAGATCTTAATTAACTAAAGCTTTTCAGTGTCTGGACAAAGGCACTTATCCTCCCTGCTTAATATTAAGCTATGTTCCAGTTTGGATTTGATGATGGATAATCAAGAGGTAAAAATCAGTTCAGTCTAGAAATATCTCCTGGCAGTATAATGCCTGTACTTTTACTCCTTTCCTTAATCATAGATGGTGCTTGTGCCAAGTTTTTCATTTGGATAACTAAAGGAGCTTAACTCTCACATCCTTAATAGACTAAAAAAGGAGATATGTAGGTGATACTAATATACATCTTTTATTTTTCTGATAAGTAAACAGACCCAGAGGTTCTACACCAGTGGAAGAATCACAAAGAGAATGAAATTGATGAAGAACTTGTATTTTAAAAGCACCACTTGCTTGATCTAAAACTTTGAGTTGAAAACCTCTGCCTTGTTTGGACAGCACTGTATGAATTAAGGCTAACACACATCAGATTCTGTCTGCAATGACACTGGAGGATACCCTACACAACAGCTGTTCAGATATAGCAACACTATAAATAATTTTATCTTTATAAGCAAGTGGAAGCTGTTTCTCTGTAGAATAAAAATGTGCTAATTCTTCTGTCAGGAAAAGAATGTCTATGGCCTGGGACTAAGTAGAAGTAAATCAATAGCTCAGACTGATCCCGGGCCATACACAGATGCTAATGTCTTCTGATCCTCAAGGACATAGTGTTTGAGGACGTGGTTCTGTCCCATCTCCATCTTTGGGAGCAGGTCAAGACACCACAACCTTGAGGCTAAGATTTGGGATTAATACATTTATACTGCTGCTCCCGGTTCCCATTTAAAACTTACAACAATGCTGAAGTCAATATTTTTAGAAAAGGTCTAAGGAAAGAAGCCATCATTCTAAAAAGAATTGATAGTTAAAGCAAGACAGAATATACTGTGTCTAGTTCAGAAAATCTGGCTAATTCAATGCATTCTGTGTAATGTAGAGTACATGTGCTTTCTGCCAAGAAAAAAAGCAATAACTGGCTGTGTACAATTTTTCAATAAAGATATACAAATTATGACTTCATTGTTCCATCGCAATTTAATAGCTTTTGATCTGTATATCTTAAAGATAGAAAAGCACAGAGTAGAGATAGAAAACATCCAGGCTAGATTTTGTTCTTGGAAGAATTTCATCTGGTGATGGGCTGGTTTTCTAAAATTAAGTGTTCCTTGATTCTATCCCTAATTATTCAGATGAATCAAATTTTAGAGAAAACAAGCAAGTCATCTCAGAGATCATAAAACCGGTACAGTCAGACATATAATTTACAACAGGAAGTATATCTTAAACCCTCATGAAAAGCACAAACCAACCCAATGTAAGTTCCAGCTCTGATTGCATCATTTGACCTGTGTGCCCGAGAGTAACTTAAGCTCTCTTAGTCTTGGTCTTATTCATAAGAGAGAATAGCAGTACTTACTTAAAATGCTAAAAATGATGAAGAGTGTCACTAATTCCATCATACGTAAACACTCCAAAAATGACAGCTAATATGAGTAGTTATGTGAAAGAAGCATTATTCATCCAAAAGTTATATAAAATATCATTCAGAATTTTAGAAATGCTTTGAGCATGGTTATGTCATACATCCTGTGTATCACTTCTGTGGCTGAAAGATCTTGTATCTAGTGAGTACTAAATTTGACATCAGTATAGATTTTCTTCAAAACAAAGTTATTCCAGCTTTCATCAAAGCTTCCATTTTCTGGACTTCATTAATTTCACTGATGTATTCTTAATTAATTTGCCAATAAATGACAGATAGCTGAAGAATGAGAGGTAAAAAAGAAAAACACTACAATCAAAACCATTCTGACCATAGAAATGTGCATATAGAAAACAAAGAAGCAGAAGTGGCCAAAGCTGCCTCCAGAAGGTCACAGTGGTCAGAAGTGGAGGGACAGGACAGAGTAAATGGCTATATCTGCAATAAAAAGTGGTAGACAACAAACTCAACAAAGGGTTGACATTAGCAACTCAATGACATTAGCAGCAGAGCATCAGCTGGAGCTCAGGTCATCAGATTTGCACAGTAGCTACTCAGACAGCAGGTCCTGTACATAGAGTTGTAAATTCCCTACTATGCACCCTCCAGTCAAGAGCTTCTGAAAATTCTTACATGTCTCAAAATCTATGTCCTCATCTGTGAATGGGGAGTGTTGGACTTGACCAACTCTCAGGTTATTTCCACTATAGCTGAATAAAGAAGAAAAGAAATGACAAGTACTCATCTCTTGTTTTCTTTGTCTTTGAGTTTATCTTTAAACAGGAAAGGGTAGCGCATACACAGTAGGACTTTGAGATCAAAATAATGAAAACAATCAACACATTTTACAAAAGTAGTTTCTCTCCTTCTCTCCAAACACATCCAGGGTGTATTCTGTTTAATTACATGGTCTGTAAAATTCCCTTCTTTGAAAAATTATTGAGACTTACTTTATGAGTTGGAACATCACTTTCTAATTTCCTTAAATATTTCATTGTAGTTGAAAGGAATTTCTTTATTCTAGATGTTGGACACAGTGCTGTATAAGTGTTCATTAAATCTATTTGTAAGTTATATTATTCAAATATTGTGTATATTTAAAAATTCACTGTTTAATAAATTAGTAATTAGTAGTAAAGTGGTCTGTTGTGACAAAAGATCTGTCTCCTTTATTTTCATCAGCTTTTGTATCTTATATTTTGAACCCACATAATTAAAGTATGAAAACCTAAAATTATCATTTTTTCTGGATGATTTACTTTAGTAGGTAAATAAAAGCTATCGAAATTTTCAGAGCACTGAAATAACACCAGTAGAACCACTGTTTTCTACATTGTCTGATTTAATGGAAACAACCCTAGTTTGCATTTTCATTCATTTTGTTTTTCATTATTCATTATTTGTTTTATTAGAAAAATAAACATCCCAGGAGTGAGAATATTTCATTTCCAGGCAGTGTTTTGAGATTTGATTTTGAATTCAAGGAAAGAAAACCAAATGGCTTGGTGGATAATAATTTAGATTCTGGCTTTGAAAACTACCAAGCTCTATTGTAACATAAAAGATACAGTTCTAGACCTCATGGTGCTGAGGGTGCTGGTGGAGTGATAAAATTATGTAGGAAGTGGGAAGACAAATCAAGTTTAGTTTTATTTGTTATGCGGGGCCAGAGAGGAAGTTAGCAGATGATAATGCAAAGTGAAACATATTGATTCAGGAATACAGCTGGGATACTGAAAGCAGAAAGACAAACAGTTAAAATGTAGCAGGAGTTTTAATAAAACTACAGGAAGATTATGAAATAAAAACCAAAGTATTTCCTTTCGTGATACTCATTAGTAATAATTAAAATAAGAGCAATTTGAAAAATGAGTTGGACATAGGCAGACATGGCTTTTAGGAAGAATAACTCCAGCTACATCATGAAAGGAGGTCTGGAATTGGAAAGACCCTAGAGGAGAGATACCAGGTAATTAAAAACAGAGGTGGGGAAGGTCTAAATTCAGAAAATGGCCACAAGAATGAAGTGTGATGGCTGAATTTGAAATTCATTGAAAGCACAGTTCTAGTTTTAGCAATGAAAATGAGAGGATAAGTAAGAGAAAGGGAGGCTTAAAACTGTTTCTACCATTTCTAAATCAGAAGATGAGGTGGGTTTACCCTATTAACCAGCCCAGGTATATCCCAGGCATATCAAGATTTTCTCTTACTCCTTTTTTCTTCCCTTTATACTAACATACTCCATTTCTTCTAGGTTCTGACAGATTCCAAAGGCATTAGACCTAATATAGTCTTGTTGGTAAGAAAAAAAATAAATCCTTTGCCTTTTTAGGTACTTACAACTTCTAATAAACAAATAATTATTTTGTAGTAGTTGAAAAAGAGATTTAGTAAATCATGTCCTGGGCCTGAGAGTAGTTCGCTACCAATCAGCGATCGTGTTGTTTAACTCCAGCACTCGCTGTCTCAGTAGGCTTCTTAACTTCTCTCAAGTCTCCACCTCCCTCATTGGAAGATAATCAGGCTGACATAGCCAACTCCACTGTAGTCCGTCCATTCTAGTCTCTCTGAGACAAAGTTGATAGCCTCCCAGAAGCTGAAGACCATAAGCCATTTCTCAGATTTCTCACAAGTTTAGAAGGCAAAGGAAAAAGGCACAATTCTAAGGATATTTCATCACCTCTTCTACTTCTAGTAACATCTTTACAGGGTTGGTAAGTGGTTTTGTTATGCCTTCAGTATCAATTGTTGCAAAGGTCCTGTTGTGATTGAATTGTGTCCTATCCTTTCCTTAAAGTCCTAACTACTAATGCTGATAAATGTGAACTAATTTGGAAATAGAGGGCTTTTTCATCATTAAGATGAGGTCAGTAGAGTTAGCTTTAATTCAGTATGGCTGATGTCCTTATAGAAAGGGAAAATTTAGGCGCAGGGACAGACAGACAGATACATGAATGCTATGTGAACATGAAAGTAGATGTATCTAGTGATATATCTTCAAACCAAAGATTATTTCCAAACCACTGCAAGTTTAAAATGAAATAAGAACAGATTCTCCTTCACAGTCCTCACAAGAAACTAACTACTGATACCTTGCTGTATGACTCCTAGCCTCTAAACTTGAGAGATAATACATTTCTGTTATAGGAGACCCTCACTTTATAATATTTTGCTACAAGAGTCCTGAAACAATAGTGTAGGTCCCATTGTTTAGTTCCTAGCTTTCTAAGCATTAAGCCACTGTGGGTGTGGAGAGAGATTTACATCCATTCTGATGGTGGACATTACAACAGGTGGAGTGCTCTGAAGCTAACAGTTATAGTTTTTGTTTTATAATTTCTTAGCATGCCTGCTATTTTCAAGGCATCAGCTCCCTAGGTAGTCTGGTCAGTGGTAGTTCCATAAAACTCAAACTATAGAGCTTGTCCTTGCTTGAATTAAATTCCTTCTGCTTCAGTGAGGACTAGTAAGTTCTGTGCTCTGTGATATGTATCCGGCATCCTGACCAAAGGGCACAGAGACATTTCAAAAAGCATCAGTGATTCTTGCCCACAGAAAACAAAGCTTTGATTGTTTTATTTTTCTTTGAACAATACAATGGGTAGGTCCATCGTAGATAGAAGCAAGCCAAAAGAGTAAATTAGGTCATGGAACTAACTGATATTAGGTCACAAATAACCAAGAAAAGATGTTTTCCTTTTATAGATGTCCATATCTTAGTGAGAATTCTGACTTTGCTGCAGTAGGAAGTTATTTCTCTGTAACTAGGTGAAGTGTGAGGAAATAGACAGAAGGCAGGTGAGTAATAAGGATGGAATCTGTAAATATGAGGTTAGACACTGTAAAGTTTTCTAGTCAAATTGAAGTGTTGGTAGTCTCGGGTTTTTGGAAAGCTGCTTACAAGACTATACAATATTCCAGGGCCCTCTTCACACCTGTCGCAGATGCTTTATTATTCCGAGCACTTCTGCTTACTTTGGGAGCCCTTCCTCTCCTCCTCCTCCTCCTCTCTATCACTTTACTAGGTCTCCCTCTAATCTCTGCAGAGGCTCTGGTCAAAAACTTGAGGCACAACTCTGCGTTATCTCCTTTAAATACATAAGGAATTGGAACAGGAATGTAAAGCTTGTACTCTTACCTGCTTTCTGCATTTGTGGTTGTACCTTTCTGCCTGTCAGATGTCACGTGGAGAAGTTTGGGTTTAGGCTGCTCTTATTTTCCTCAGCCTGCCCAGAAGTCTACATTGGTTCTCTTTACAATCAAGGGCAGCAAGAGATAAACAAGGTCCGAAACCTCATCATCAACTTTGGTGCATATTTCTATTTGAAAGGGAAGCTGAAGTTTTCAAATTTTCCTTTCTTGATGTGAGTCTCACATAATTCTATTTCTGAAACAGTGATAAAAGCCTTATAATATAGTTCTTCAGATATAGATTTTCAGCTGAGAAATAACATTTAGAAATTAATATGTAGCCTTTGTCTGTTATTAATAAGGATCAAAAATAACAACTTTATAACTTCCTTTAAGTTTGGGATGTCTAGGGGCCTTGAGAACAGACTACAGAGCACAGACTTACAATGCAGAAAAACACTAACACACAAATTTCAAATTACAGGTAAAAGAAAAATAAAATGATAATCAAATCAGTCACTATCTCCATCTCAAGAAAAAAAAAAAAAGGCAGGATGTGGGGAGCCACCATTCTCCACCTCAGGGACCCAGGGCTGGTTCCAGGGCTGGGCCAGGCAAGCACAAGATGAGGTAGGAACATCCTGTTGGGCCACAGTGAGCTCAGGCATCACAATAGCATGTCCAGGAGACAGAGGACCTAGTGGAAAACATTTATAATGGCCACACCTGGAGCTTCTATTTGTGTATGATGTGAACTTTCTTCACCCAGACGCCTGGGGATCCCAGCATCATTCCCCAAAAAGGAACCCGTTGGCATTCCTTTCCACCCCAACGTCAGCAGGGGAGAACTGGCATTTATGGCATCTTCTTATTTCTGCTTATTGTATATGCTTTGCTGAAGAATTAAAAATGTTTCCTCATGCAAGTACTTTACTTTTTTGTTAGATTTAGTCAGATACTATGTCTCTTTTCTTTCAAGTACATAAGGCATTTTTTTTTCAAAAGTAGAAACAAAAAAGATTATATAATACGAAACACCAGAGAAAAACCAGTCACTTCAACACAGGCCTAAGCCTCATGGTTTACACTCATCTCTTTATCAATAATGTGCATGGTTCAAAAGTAAAACTCATGCCAATGTTACTAGTTACATTTAGAATTGCTATTTTTTTAAAAGGCCATAGTGCTTACAGAATCTAGGCCTTTACTGGAAACAGATAAACTAAGTTTCAAGAAGGTTGAATGACTGACCCAGTTCATGCAAACAATGATGTGATCGTTTAAGGACAAATACTTAACCTTATGTAAGAAATAACTGGCTTCCTCTGCATGTTCAGAAAGTGCATTGAAAGAACTCACTGTTTTTTAAGCTCTGATAGACATACAAAAGACATGGTAGACATGCAATGTAGTGTTTTTAACCACTGACTTCAAAGAACAAAAAAATTGTAGACTAAGAGTTTAGCTAAGACTTTGAGGTCTTGCTCAAATGCCCCATCTGCTGTGAGCCTTTTCTAGTCCCACAGCACATGTACATGTCTGCCTCTGAAGGCAAACGGCATTTTGCTTACATCTCAATCAGGACAGTAGTAGCTTGTTTGTTCCCCAAGATTCCATGTGGCTCTTATCTAGTTACAACCACTGTTCTAAGCATTTTCCTCAAAAGATCCTGTGGCAGGTAGCATTGCTGTCCCCATTTTACAGCTAAGCAGACACAGCAGATAACTACCAACAAGTATGGGACAGGAAGCACACCAAGGCCGTCAAAGGCCAGTGCCCACATTCTGACCCTTGCCCTGCACCTTGGAACTACACTAAAGCTATGGGGCATGAACTCCTCACCCTCACTTTTATGCAAGATTTTTGAGAATATAATTCATTCTGAATTTTGTTTATAACCAGCTTACACTTACGTAGTGCCAGGGGTTGACTTAAGAATCAACCAAATGAACAAATGAGTGGTAAGAAAGGACTAAGCACACCAGAGATCAGCGAGAGCGCCTCCTTAGTAGACAGAGCTTGGTAAACCACAAAAGTAGATGCTACTCTGCTCAGGCTTCAGAGTAAGGACTTATTAAGATGTATGCATTATAGAAAAAAAAAATAAAACAGACAACACCCAGACTGTGATAGCCCTTAGTGAATCGCTGAAGCAGAAACGGCACTTTGCTGCTGTCCGTCCATCTAGGTGTGTGTGTGCCACACTTGAGCTCATTTGCTGTGCAGAGAGGTCACCACTGGGTCACCAGGAAGAGAACAGTCTGACCCAAACCCATGGACAATTATGTTAAGGAGTATATTCATTCAGACATATGATTTAGCTACTCAAATGTTCCCTGTAGTTTAGCTTTATACATTGGATCTGCACCTCCTTCGCAATCGTCATAAAATTGCATTAGTGTGTGACTCACTTTCTTTCATTTACTCACATTTCAGGGATGTTAATTAACCTTGGCTAATAGCCGCCTTCGCCAGACTGACTCAGGGTTTACTAAAGGCAACCAGCTCACACAGTGCACAGTGGAAAACGGAGGCACAGAATGTCATCGGGCCACACGTTCTAGAACTGTGACTTGCTGAAGCATCTTCTGGGAGACACTTCCAGGAAGTGTCATGAGCCTCTAGTCCAAACCTCCAGCTTTGACCAGTCAGCCCCAAAGGAGTGACATTTAATAATCAGCAACAGGGATGGAAAGGCAAGAAAAGCAAAGCATTTTCTTGCTTGTTCTCTATTTTACAATAATCTGTATTGTTACCTATTTGAGTTGAAATTGCATGTCTTTTCTCTCAAACAGTTAAACACAAAACCACGTATGGCCCAGAAACTTACTCTGTGGAATCTACTCAAAAGAACTGGAAACAAATACATGTATGAATGAACATTTTATTTCAAAATTTGAAGCAAACACATGTACACGCACAGTAGCATGTACCATCCTCAGTAGAAAGATGAATAAAACAATACCCATCAATGGTATTAATAAACTATTATGGTGTACACACACAGTGGAAAAGTGAGCCATAGAAAGCAATGGATACTGAAACAGCCCACAACACATAAAAGGAGAAACCTAAACTCTACAGTATGATTCCATTTGTATGAAATATTCAAAAGTAAACCTATAGAGACAGAAAAGAGTAATGGTTTCAGGTGGCTGTGAGAAAGGGCCAATGAGGAATGTCTACCAAATGGGTGTGGGCTTTTCCTTTTAAGGTGTTGATGCGTTTCAGTACTTGATAGAGGTGACGGTGGCTCAACACTGTCATGTCAAAGTGAGGAAATTCAGTGTGGGTCAGAAAAATGCTAAAAGTAATTACATCTTGCTTAAGGTAAACATATCACCATTTAATTATTAATGCACACAAATGGATGGAGTGAGATTCCTACTGTTCTTACCCACCATCCCACAAAACTCTGCCCAAAGGAATGGCATTTCCTCAATTTTTGCTGAAGGATGTCGTTCAGAGAGAAAAAATAATTTACTCGAGGTCACAAAAATACGCAGTTGCAGAACCAGGACTCTCATTTTGGTGCTCTTATTTCAAGCCAAGATCTATTCCCTGTACGAAAGACATTTCTCAGGACAATTTGCAGCAAAGCGACTCCACCACAAACTTTTGGAAAAAGTTTTGGCCCTCTCAATCCTCTCAATCCTCTCCTAGAAATTTAATTTCTTCAAATTATTGAAAGAAGAAGAGAGTAGAAAGCACAATGGTCAATCAGAGCAGATTTCCTGAGATAGGATGTAATAATACATTCACAGGAATAAATAGTGTTTGAAAATTTAGCATTTTATAGAAATATGTTCTTGCTGTAAAGACAGCCCAAGAGCAACACCCTCCCACGACCACATCTGAAGTTGGTGCAGCAGCATTTGGGCTACTTGGTGACTAAGCAACTTGCCCAGGCACACGGGGCCAAGGCTCAAAAAAGCCCACCTTTGGTTCAAGCTCTACCACTGCTGACCTACAGTTTTCAAGCATTTCTTTTTTTTTTTTTTTTGAGACAGGGTCTCACTTTGTAGTTCAGGCTAGCCCTGAGCTCACTATGTAGCCCAGGCAAGCCTTGAACTCAGCAATCCACCTGTCTCTGCCTCCCGAGTGCTGGGATTACAGGCGTGAGCCACCACGCCTGGCTCAAGCATTTCCTAACAAGGACTCTACATTTGCATCTCACAAGTTATGAAGCCAAAACTGCCAGTGTGTTACCAATTTTACTTCTTCTTTTTCTCCTCCTCCTCCTCCTCCTCCTCCTTCTTCTTCTTCTTCTTTTGAGACAGGGTCTCACTTTGTAGTTCAGCCTGGTTCTGAGCTCACTATGTACCCCAGGCAAGCCTCGAACTCAGCAATCCTCCTTCCTCTGCCTCCGAATCCTGGGATGACAGGCATGAGCCACCATGCCCAGCACTGTAGTATGTGTACTGAATGCTGGTGGCTATGAGTCACCATGCCCAGTATTGTTGTATATGGTTACCAGGGATCGAACCTGTCTTGCTAGGCAGACACCGGAACCACTGAGCTAAATCTCCAGCGCCAAATTTTACTTATCTCACCTACATACAAATTATTCGTAAGGTCAAGTAGGGCTATTGTTATATATTTCTTCAAGGTGCTATCATATAAAAGATATTCTTCAGTCAGTTATTGAGTAATTACTTCTATTCCTACACTACTCCTTTTGCAGGTGAGGAGAGTGGTCACAGAACGTAGGACAGCTGCAGAGACAGAGGCCATGTGTCCATGAGGCCAGAGCCTGCCAGATCTCTGGACTCAGGAGCGCTCATTCCACAGCTCCTTAGCTGCCTGCTCCCTTCAGCAGAAAGCTCTGGTGACACCTCCCAGGGAAGCCCTGCTTGCCTCCCACTTACTCCCTGTCCTGTCACCCTGTTTATGTCCCTCCGACCATTGCCACAATCCATAATCACTTCGTCAACTATTTGTTCTATTTTCTCTCTACCAGGATGGAAACCCAACAAAGGGAGGATCTGGTCCTTCTCTTCCAGAGTGTGTTTTCCTAGCACAGCATCTAGCATACACAGTAACAGATACTGGAGTTATTTCTTGAACAAAGGAAGAAATGAATGAATACATAAATGAATGTTCTTTCCAGTGGACTTATGAATGCTTCTTTCTGCATTAATCTAAAGCACTGTGGTGTCCTTAGACCATGTGGCCAAGGGGTAGATTTTGTTGGAATGTATTGGTTTACAAATGTTTAACGATCAACTTACTTATCTGCCTCCTCTGAAATGAGATTCTAAGCGATTAAAAAAAAAAATAAAGGCTTTGGAATTTGTCCTAAGCCAACTATGTACATGGTACAGAATGTTCTCAAAAGCAACAGGACTCATGAATAATAAGGCAGGCTACTTCCTGGACTTTACAGCCTCCTTCGCCTGGTGTTCTCTTTGTAGGCCTTGCCTACAAATCTTTTGCCTGCTGACCTGAATCTGAATTCTCTCTTCTCCTAGGTGTGAAGCTAGATGAACTCTAAGTGTATTACCTCTACTGTGAGTCTTGGCTGCCAATGCAGTTCAACCATTTCCACCCAGCCCCATGCTTATAGGATTTCTATTTTATGTAAAGAATGTAATTAACACCATATACCATAAACTTTGCTGCCAGGAGAGACAGACCCTGACCAAAGCAGCATTATTCCATGTAGGCTGTTAATGCTGGATGGCTCCAGATGGCCAAGCTGAATCAACACTACCCAGCAGGAAGGTTGGGTTTATTTCACAGCAGGTAGGGAATGTGTGGTTGCAGCACAAACAGAAAATTGCTTTGACCTTCCACAAATTACGAGTCTGTCATGCTTAATAAAATGAGAATCCATGAGGCTATTTGTTCAATACACAAACATTTTTTAATTAACAATCTACAAAATCTACACATGACACTATTCATAAGACCCAGCATCATTTTATAGACACACTCCCACGCATGTGTGCACATTACCTAAATTAATGCTTATTTTTAAAAATTCAAATAATATGAAAATAAAGACAATAGAAATGTAAAAACCTTATTTATCTCTTTTATCCCATTCCCCTCTTTTAGAGGTATCTTAGAATTTCAAGTTACCATTTTGAAATCTATTGTTTTGGCATTCTTTCTGCATTTAAAAATATTTACAAAACAGGGCCAGAGATTTAGCTCAGTGGTTCTGGTGCCTCCTTGGCAACCACAAGGTCCCTGGTTCATTCCCGGTAACCACCTAGCATAATACTGGGCGTGGTGACTCACACCCACCAACAATCAGTACCACATACCACAATGCCAGGTGTGGTGGCTCACACCTGTAATCCCAGCACTTGGGAGGCAGAGACAGGAGGATTGCTGAGTTTGAGGCTTGCCTGGGCTACATAGTGAGTTCAGTGCCAGCCTGAACTACAGAGTGAAACTCTCTCATAAAATAAAATAAAATAAAAATTTACAAAATTAATGAAAGTATTGTTTAATTCAAATCCATAAGTTTTCACATTTTAACATTTCTGGAATTAGGCTGTCATGTATTGATGGCTTATTAAATTCAGCAAGCACCAAATGTTGTATTGTGTAAGGAAATAGTTTATACATAATGTGTTGTTCTAAAACTCTCTCCTCAAGAGAGCCTAAACCAGTTCTCTACACAATAGCATTCTGACCACACTTATATCATCTATATAATGGCACAATATATGGTTATGGCACTCATATCTTCAAATTGTGTCTAAATTTATTCCTGACCCTTAACACAGGGCTATAAACATAGAGATTTAAGTCTTTTATAACAATTTTTGTTTTATTTTGTTTTGTTTTGTTTTGTTTTTTGCAAATGAGATGAAGAATTTGGGTCATACTACTGGGAGGATCCACATAATCTGTAACTAACATGCATCTGAAGCATAAAATGCCCTCTTAATGCTGAGGATAATATGTGTATCTCCAGACTTACACATCTACTTATGCATTCTCTGAGACTGATTAGAAATATTCTACTATGTCATATATACATGCCCCATATGGGAGTCTGTCCCAGTTCACATTTTTCTAGACAGGAAATATGGAAGTGAGATTTGCACTGACCCTATTCCTGCTTGGACTCCCGCCTTTACATCCCCACCCCCTCTCTCCAGGTAGTGTACAGCCTTGATTTTCTGGAGTCAGCCTAGGAGCATTGGCAGGAACTCAAGAAGGACAAGGAGCAGCAGAGAGGACTCTGAACTGTACTCTCCTTGGCTTCACGTCAGAACAGTCCTCAGAAATGTAGGTGAGGCCTGGACCATCACAAGGAGGAGGCCCACAACGGTGGGTGAAGTCAAGGCTCTTTGGCACTTCTGTGCAGGAATACCTAACTCCTCCACAGGTGAGCCCTGTACCCGTTGGTTCCACATCAAGCACATCCATTGGGACTGGTGAATCCTAGACTTGTTCTACCTCTGACATAAAGTCTTAGAGGGAGCCCTACCTACTTCCAGAGCATGGAGTTTTCTTTCAGCTGGTAACTGACCCCAGGGCAGAAATGGGTCTCACCAGCTAGAGGCAGCAAGACAGATGCAACAGTGACAGATATTCTAGTTGTCCAGCTTGGACTACATCATGAACTCAAACCCAGCCTGATTACAGAGCCAGACCTTGTCTCAAACAAAAAAGCGGGGGGGGGGGGCACTTTCAGTTTGAACCTGTGAGATGAGTCAGCATTCCTTCCATTTATCTTTACAGGAAGAAGATCCTACTGTGGATTTTGACACAATAGCCTGAGCTACACCTGCCACAGAGTGGCTCAGAATGCTTAAGTTTGACACAGACACGTTAGCTATCTTCCACTGCCAGAGATCCCACCTCGAATTCTCTCTCATCATCTCCTCTATTACCAGCCAAGTCCAAGCTGGCATGATCACCCGAGGAATGACAGAAACCCCACAGTTCCTCACTTTTGCAGTCACCCACCTACCAGTCTCCATACTACGCCAGAGTAACTTGTAAAAAATGTAAGTTTCCTCATATTGCCTCACTCTGATCTTTTTTAGGTTTCTATGGTTGTTCTTAACTAAACCCAAACTCCTTGTCTGGGCAATAGACTTCTAGTCACCCATCTCTTCAGTCTTGTACTTATTTACACACAATGTTCAGACACACAAACTTTGAACATGCTGAGATCTTTCATATGTAGTGTTCTGGCTGGAAAAGTACTCATCTCTCTTCTGAGCCCACCTGCTTCGTCACTGTTTTCCAAAATCCCTTTACCTCATAGCTCTTCCTGAGCACTGTCTAAAGCCTCCTCTCCTGTTACTCTATCATATCATCTGATTTATCTCCTCCTTGAAGAGCACATATTATATGCTGCAGTTATCACACACGTTAATCTGTTACCGTTCTGACTCTATGAAAATGGAAACTTCTGAGAATGAGAAACTGTGCTAGTTTTGCCTATGGATTCCTGTCTCCTAAAGTAGAACACTTCCCGGATGAGCGAGTAGGCATGATTCGTAGATTTGAAATTAACTAGGAAGTTCTGTGCTCCACTGATACACAGTAGCCCGGGGTTGCCTGAGCCAGCATGTGGGGAAAGCTGGGTGGAAACTGAATGTGGCAGCTGTCCACCATCCTGAAGCCCAGCAGCGTCACAAATCCGAGGCCCAGTCTGACCTGTTTATCACAGTGTCTAGGGATAGAGTGAACATCTTTGGATTGAGAGTGCCAAGAGTGATTCTGACTGTCGCAGAGTGCCTGGGAAGAGCCTCTCTTTTGCAGTTGGCATCGCCTTCAATCCCAGGGAACTGCCATGGGGTGATGACGTGTGTTTAGAGTCCATGCCTTATCTGTGCAGCCTCAGCAGAAACAGCTGTGCTTGCCCGGTCAGTAAGAGCAAAGCTCTCAGAAGTGACCTGATGCCCGCAACTGAAATGTTGTTCCGGGAACTTCACCAGCCAACTCTAACCAAAGGGACTGAGTTTCTGTGTTTTTTATGTGAGCCCTGTGTATGCGTGTGTGTTTGTGTGTATGAGTGCATGTTTCAAAGTTCTTGTTATAAAGGTAAACTGTGGTAGAAATTGTGAAATATACAGGATAATAAGAATAATTCAAAAAGCACCCCTGAAACTTCTACTAGAAGATCAGCATGTTATTATTTTGTTTATTAAAAAATCATAGCCACTATATACTTTTTAAGGGTTTGGGATTTGCAATCTGTTGGGGATTTTCCAATATACTTCACACATATTTAGTCATTTAACTCTTTCTCAATAACTCATTAAGGTGGGCACTATTTTGTTTAGTGATTTTGTAGATGACAGAGCTGAGGTATAAGGAAGAAAGTTTGCCTCAAATCATAAAATCCCAGAATTTTAATGTGGTAATTTGCCTCTAGAGTTCATGTTCTTTACTATTGGACAATAAACATTTGCTTTTTCAGTGATGTTCTATGTGTGACTATAAAACGCATCTCTCAGAGAAAAGAATAGACAGGAGAAAAAACATATATGAATAGCTTTCCTCATCCTCCTTTTGAAAAAACAAGGTTCACTTTGGGTAGAAAACTCTACCTTGGAGATAGGAATAAGATGTCGGAAACTCACTTTTAGGGGTTTATAGTGATCATCTTGTTTTGCTTGTTTGTTGAACCATGAATGAATAAATGTGCCTTTTTACTGACATTTTTTTTTTCTGTGACTGTAGACACATCCATAACCCCCTCACCTCCCAGACTTTCTTGTTTTATTATTATTTATCATATTTCATATTGCTATATGTGTAGTTACATTCTCTTTAGTTGTTTTCATTTATTTATAGATTCTCTATTCTTCTTGATAAATCTTCACAGAAATATGCCATCCTTACTACTCTTTTAGAAGCAAAATTTCTGGATACCCTCATTTGTGGCTTTGAGTTCTTCTTCATCATTTTCTGTTCCTTCAATTTCCTTGAAGCAAGTTTCCCCTAAACTTCTGAAATCATGCACTTAGCCTGTTTTTTATCCTTTCTTTTTTCAATGTAAGATTTTAATGCTATAAATTGATCTAACAGTCTTAGCTATATTTCATAAGTCTTGATATATTTTGTCCTTACTCATTTCCAACAACTTTCTAATTTTTCTTAATCCTTCTTTGAATTGAGAAGTATAATTTTAATTTTCTAAATGCTTAGAGCACTTAAGTTACCTAATTTAGTTGAACTCTAATAAAATTATCGATTTTTCAAAAAAATTTTCAGTCCTGCTTTAAGGCCTAATGTATCCAATTTTCAGAAATGTCTCATGTGTATTTAAAAATGTGAGTTATGTTCCAATAACACCACAAAATCAGTTTCTTTATCCCCTGAAAATGTTTTCTCCTGGCCTTCAAGGAATTCCCATATTTCCTTGCCAGTAAATGTTGCCTTAAAAGAACATTTTAAGGAATACTTGTATCCAGAACTTTTACACATACTAGACTGGGAAAGAATTTTCCTTTGAGAAATGGAAAATCCATACAAATTTAAGATGAATCATTTTCTCACTCCTTCGTGCAGTTTGACCTCTGTTGTACTTCACCCTTCAGAAGTTTGTCTCCCACTTTTGATATTAAACAACTGGGGAAATCGCTTATGTCATGCTCATTTTGTGAGTCTTCACTTGCCTAAAACATGGAATTTCACTTTCAATATATAAAATCCACCAACAGAAACCCCCAAATGAGTACGCACCTCAAAGCCAAGAACCCATTATCCATCAGTGTGGCCCTAAAAGTACCGTGATGAAGAGTGTTAGCAAAGGGCTCAAAAACTCCATTCATCCTCCCCAGGAAAGTTGCTTTTTCAAACTGAGTAGAGAAGATTTATATTATAAAGTCTAAAAAACACATGTGAGTCAGCCTTGAGAACATCGTTTAATTCTGTGGTTTGCTGCTGAGCCAAAAAGGGAGTTCAAATGTATTTCCTGAAAGAATTTTAATCGGGTGCAAGTATTTAACTCTTGCTGTCCCCTTAGGTCCTTTTACTTGCCCTCATTAAAAATGTATTCTATGTATTTCTAGAAAGAGTTATTATAAAAAAAACTGACAAGTGGAATCAAACTTCTAACACTCAGCAATTCATGGAACAACATAGAATTGATGGATTTCTTTTTTCCCCACAAGTCCTACTGGCCATGTCAGAACAAGACTACTCAATTTCTGCTGCAGACTTCTGAGGATGGCTCTAGTTCAATGAGAAAACATCTCCAGTTGGAGTGGAGAACTAAACTGGCTCAGTTCTCCTATAGTAGCTCCCAGGGTGGGGAGGAATGAAAAGAAAAATGCTTGATACCTCTTAGTCTTACCAAGTCTAGTATAACTACATGCACAATGCATAGTTAATATCTAAACCTTGAATACTCCCCACTTACCCATAAACACTGAGCTCTGACTCTATGAACAGTGCTTTGCATCCTCAGTCAGCCCCTAGTCTGTCACCTATCATGTATCTTCTTTGAGGTTTCATAACTCTTCTTTTAATAATAAGAATACTGAAGACCAAGGGCATCCTAAGCCAGATCTAAAGGATGACACCTCAACAACCAGGGGAAATTTAATGGATATTTTCTGCAGTAAAATATATCATATGGTTAAATAGTATGAATAATTATAAAGAGAAAGAATCTATAAGCCTAGCAATTAAAGTTAAAAGTATAAAATTCAATCTGTTATAAAAGAGAAATCAATGAGTAAATGAAATATTAATGTTTAATAATTTGCCTTGCACTATCCAATATAAAAGCAAATATTGTTGCTTGTAAAGATTTAAAAATTTTATTTAAGATAAAATTACAACCAGTAGAAGGAAGCAGAAAGAGAAAGGGCATGGAGACCATAGGCCTTGTTGAATCATAAAGCTATGTTTATCTTATTTTCATAAAATGAGTATCTACAAACAGAGAAAACATATACTTTGTGTGGTAAATTAATTTATATTTAACTCTTCAGGTAGTTGTTCGCACGAGAATAATTGAAATAATTTTCTAAGTATTTTTATTCTATTTAATGATAGAGACATGCTTCTCTTCCTGTCTGACATTTCAATACCAAGACAGTTAAAAAGCACCTTGGTTTGTGTTGGCCTTGATTTTCCTTTAAGTACTATTTTCAGGCCGACTTCACATGATGAGAAATAACATGAAATATCTATAATTTAGTTTACTTATCCTAACAGAAACTGTAGCTCTACAAATTTTGGGAGGTGATGGAGAATGGCTTTCCTTGATTTCTAAATGACTTCATTATAAAAGTGAGAAAACCATTTTGAAGTCTCTGTTTCAAGCACAAATGCACTTTAGAATACTTCTAAATATATCTATTAAAAGGACAAAAATCCACCTGCCAAAAGAAGTTGGTTATATCCTCTAGCCCCATCAGAATCCAAGGGTAATTTGTCCTTCCCCAAATTAGCAATTCTTCACATCTCTTTTAGCGCATCTCCTTTGTCTGTGGGAGTATGTGGTAGAATCAGTGACTGTTAGTAATGCCTATGATATTTGAATCAGCAAACCTGAGCTCCTGGCTTCCTGTAACACTGCTACATCCTCCTGCCCACTAATGATGTATGCCCAACGCATCTCTGGGAGTGCATCACCCACCACGTAGGATGGCAACACCAAGCCTGGGAAGAGGAAGTTTCGAGTAGAGCAGTCATTGGCTTCCTGAGTTCATCTGGGTAGACATTTTTTGGACATTCACTAATTCATTTTTGCTTTACTCCCCAAAAAAGGTCATCATTGCCCCATGCCGTCCACAGCAACCAGTCCCACTGAAGTAGCAGTAACAATGACAACACACACTTGAGAAAATCAAGGCATACACAACTGAGACTATGTCTTCAAGCAACTCACTTCCCTTTTTGCTGCACCTGTTATTTTTGTTATGCAAAACATATGAGTGCTCTTAAGCTGTTGTCAAAATATTTACACCAGGAAACAGAAATATGCTTGGAAACTCACAGTCAATAAATTTTGATTGCCTAATGACATTTATTCTAGGGCACTGAAATACACAATTTCAATTTCTGGACTACTCAGGTAGCATCCTGAAGTGCACTCTTTTAAATGAGAAAACATTGTTAAAGCTAGAAACACAAAAACTTTAAAAACACCAAGTCATCATTTCCAGGCTCTCTGGCCCTGGCTCAGACACATCTATGTTTTAAATTATTAACGGCATTAATATCTTAACTTCAAGGTGACTTTTAAATACATGCATTTTCGTGAAATCCATCAGTTTAGTTGGTAACACTTCTTTATTATGAAATATCTTATGTCTATTGCTTCATGTTACATAAACATATATATTTACTACAGTGACATAAAAAAGAAAAAATGTATAATACTGCCTTTTAAATTTTACTTCAACAGGTATTTATCCACCATTAAACATATGTTGCTTAACTTTTAACAGAGTAGAATTATGATTTACCTGTAATATATGTAATAATTTCCACCTCCTACAATAGAGACATTTTCTGAGTCAATATCTCCAGCTTTAGCTTTTAAATACTGCATCACCTTACTATTTAAGTACATTCAATATTTAAATTTTCTCCAGTTTTTCCTATTGTAAACAATGTTGCAATGAACCAATTTATTTTTCACCCTAAATGTACTCATCTTGAGAGTAATTATATTTTTCAACTCTGCCTGCCTTGGATAGCAAGTGAAAATTTCTTTAGTCCACTACCAGATTGTTACAAAGTGCCAGGAAACTACTTTTTTGGACGTTCACTAATTCATTTACACTGCACATCAATATAAATCTTGCTTAGAGATCATACCTACCCAGCTAACTTCCCAACATGAGCACAGAAAGTCTATATTATATGGGTAGAGCTTGTGCTTCTTAACATTGTTATAATTTGTTTTCATTGTATTATAAAATATTTTCTCTCATAAGGGAAGCCAAAACATAAGCTTTGAAAATCATCCTATTGAAAAAATTGCTACATCTATTTCCTCCTTAGAATTGTATCCGGTGTGTGGTGGTAAAAGTAGATTTTAGCCCATCTAATCAAGTACCAGAGAAGTGAATCAGTTGGAAATTTACTGAATGTAGCACTGGAATTTGAATATTCTGCTCAGAGATGGGAATCAAAGATAGAACCCAAGCTGTTCCTCTCCCTAGAAAGAAATGGACATTAAAGTTGTTTACCTGGGTATCTCTGGTTTAAAAAGTAAGCATTAAATTCCTCAAAATTAACAAGTTGGAGCAACTTCTTTATTTAACTTTACTTTTTAGGGAAATATTTGCCATTTCTAACATTACTTTCTGCTAAGATTACTGTGAGTTTACCCCAAGCAGATAACATACTATATACATAACTCTACGAGCCGGAAACTGAATCAGTCTGAGTCCAGTACGAGGTAACTGTCTGAGGTTTCCTGGGTCTGTGCTACTCTGTCATTTCTGCTCATTATGCCCCAGACTTGGGACAGCATCACCATTAGCCAGGCTCCTCTCACAGCCACTGAACAGGCCCAGCCCTGCCCCTTCCAGGCCTGAGAATGTGTTGGTTTCCATTTAGCAGACTGGCTTTTATCTTTCATTTAAAACATTTTCTCTGCACCCTCTAGGATATTTTTTTTCCCCCCACAGTCTCCCTTTTCTTGAAAAATGGACAGATTTTCCTGAAAGATGCCCAACTGATCCAGTCTGGATCACTCTTTCCCCTGAAGAGGAAGCTGTGGCCCAGAGATCCAAGTCTTGGGTTTCTGCATTTGACAATGCTTCAAATCCCAAGGATGTTTTTCAGGTGCGCACCATGCACCATGGCAGGGTGGCGAGGAGCATGGGAGCCCTGCTCGGGGAGGAGTTTCCCTAGTAACCAAATGCCAGCAGCAGAAGCCAGGCCAGCACAGGCGTGGACACTGCGTCTGCCCAGGCTCGGCCCTCTGCCCGCCAGCGCACGGCCTGTGCGTGTGGGGATTAGGAAAACCAGACAACCAGGAACCTCAGCTACTGGAGAGATCCTGAGAGCGGGGGGCAGACAGCGAGGGGCGAGCTCCTCACGCAGCTCTGACTGCGGGCTCCTCCAGCTCCCCATTCCCTTCCTTCCCACCCCACTGACATGCCTCGGCCCATGCACGCAGCGGGCAGAGCAGCAAAACCGGTCCAGCACTCTCCCTTTCCTGAGGGGACGTTTTCAGGAAACGTTTAATTCTACCCGATCCCATCTTGCATCTCTGATCAAGTATGTGCCTGCTGATCAGAGAGGGGGAGCCCTCTTTGTCTGTGGTGATTAGTTGTAATATCCTGGAATATAAATTTATGGAGACTGGGAGTTGTGCCACCTGTACGTTGTTATGGACTGACTCACGAACACAAAGATCGAAACACTGAGAACAACATTCTGCCCTTCCCTGATGACTGGTATAAGCTAATCGACACTCCGGGCACCAGATCAAAGAGAGGGGTCAGTGGACCCCGGGAGGAAACGGCGCAGTGTCTCCCTTCTCCCTGCCCTCGCCCCGCGCAGCCTGCTCTCCTGCGGGCTCTCACTTCCTCTCCCCCGCTCCTGGCTCTCCTGTCACGGAGGCCCCACGAAGAGGCCACGGGGATTTCTCCAGAGCGCGGCTCGGACTCCGGCGGCCCTGCCCCTGCTACGCCCCGCCCACCGCCCCGTGCCGCCGAGCAGTGGCGGTCTCCGGACGCACCGGGCTGTGCGCTGCCGCCACGCGGACTCCCACGGCCGCCGCCCCCGGGCACCGCCTCCTCCCGGCCGCCCGGTGGACGTAGTAGTGCTCTGTCCTCCACCGCACAGCTCCCACCCCAGCTGGAGTGAGGTCCCTTCCGTGGATCCTTCTGGGCTCTATTCCCCTGCCTCTCGGTCTCTCCCACTCACGTGCAGACACTAGCTCTCGTCTTCTGTCCCCGCTGAGCCGGCACCTGCCCGGAACCCGGCCTGTTCCTGAATACGTACGGACTCCGACCTACCGAAGAGTGATTCTGCGCTTCAGGCTGGCGCCCACTGCAGCCTGGGGTGCAGCAGGCCCTCTGCTCTCTGGGTGTCCGCCCGCCCAGGGTGGCCGCTCCCAGTGCTGTCACGCACTGAGCCCTGCCAGTCCGCACTGGAAATCACTTAAAAAAGAGCAGCACCGCAGTGCCGTGTCCCCACTGCCTCCTACTTGTACTCTGCTTAATACCTTGGCAAAGCCGCTCTTTCCCGGAGCCCTTTGCTCTATTAAAAACACCAGATCACTTCCCCAAACACACTGGTGCGTCCAGCCCCCGCCCCAGACCACTGAGCCCGAACATCTTCAGGATAGCTAAGGCATCCTATGTAGGTTTAAAAAAAAAACCTCCTTTGAAGATATTGAGGAGTGTCCTGGGGGAACGGGACGGTCTGAGTGTCATCAAGGCTACAGCTCCAGCGATATGGAAGGAAGTAGGATGGCCCTCTTGTTAGGAAATGAAACCCGAAGCGGTCCACAGTGAGCTCAGTGCAGAGTCATAGCGATGCCTGCTTCAGGGCTCCAGGCAAAAGGGTTAGACTGTGGGTTTTACAGTTTATAACACACACTGCTGATGCCTGGCCACGGGCATCTCCATGCTTGAAATCCCTGTTAACGTTCTCCTAGTGATGTGGTATAACTTCCCAGACATTCATTCTTAAAGACAGTTTAGTCTACAAGATTGTTTGTTTGTCCACCAGTCGGTATTTTATCTAGCCTCTTCATAAGCTAAATTTCCTAAGGCCATTCACAAGAGCTTTTTCCTGAACAACAATGAAAAATCTCAAATGTTGTGCGTAGTAACCACATTCCTTGACCGAATGGCTTCTCTCTGCTTGCTGCATCTCCAGCCCTCCCACATCCTCGGCCATGGTCGGCGCCCGGGCCTGACCACTGAGGCTTCCTTACCTAGCGTGCCTGGAAGGCTGAATGCCACTTCAGGAGCTCACAAGAGTACTGGGGGCCCCTGACGTGCTCTCAACCACCCATCGGTGGAAGGACCAAGTCAGTGATGCCTTTCCAGGCACACTGTGAATATAAAAATGTTTCAAAGTACAAAAAGATAGAGATCTTAATCTCTTAAAAGTAGCTCTTCATGAAGAAATGGAATGAAATTATCCTACTAGCATCTAGCTTCCTCCAAAGGTCAGACATACTGTATTCAAAACAAAAGATAAAAACTACTATGCTCCCAGGCTGAGGATCATGGAAATAAAAATACTGAAACATGGATCTTTCTTCCCAAGGAATTACTGTAAAGCTATAAAGATGTCTACATGTACAATAATATTTTGCATCAGATTGTGCTAGCAAATATAGCTAATATAGGATTAAGAACAAACTACATTAAGTAGGGTTAATTTTGCAGAATGCTTTTATTGACTAAAAAAAATAGATAAATATATTACTTATATTTATGCTTAAACAAACATGTTTTAAAATCAATGTTGCTTTTCTTGCCTTTGCATATTCCTTTGCTTCCCTAACACACAAACAAACATACATCAGATCACAACCCTGACTTTCCTCTAAAACAGCATCATCAAGAATTGCCATATGGGGGCTGGCAGGAGGCAGGGGATTCAAGCAGTTTAAAAATAATTTTTAAAGAAACTGCAGCCTTGGGGCATCTACAGATAATGACAAAGTAATCTGTTCTGAGAGGGAAGTTTATTGCCATGTCCTACATCCCTCAAACACATCTTCCTGATGGACAAATCAAAACATGCCTTATTCGAATGTGAAATAAATTTAAAGTCAGTCTAATGGAGAAAATCACACTTCACAAAATTAGCTCTGCACATATGTGCCATTTACAAATTACTTAAAACTGAAATTATTTTTTATTTCTTACCATGGAACAACACCCTTAAATTTCCTCCTATCGCCAGCTCTCTTTTAGACAGTATTCTGGCTTAGAAGCAAGAACTGTGTCATCTAGCTGCACGTCTATATTTTCCCTTCTATTTTTACTGTAGCAAGAGACAGCTTCCCTGTCTTGCACGTTCTAATGACCAGCATACCACAGCATCAAAGTACAAAGTGCACAGGGTTCATGGCTCATTTCTCTCAATTGGTTGAAACCTTTAAAAATCAAGTTATTTAATAACCAAGAAAATATAAAGGTCAGTTATTCATAAAAAGACAAAGATAGGAACAAATCATGGGAGTGAGAGAAAAATTAGTGTCTGTCCATGTGGTTATCTCCATCAGAAAATGAGATTTGTTCTGCAGGGACCATTTTCCTATAGCTGGCTCACATTTGTGTTAACTTCAGAAGAGTGTGAGCTTTTTAATATTTATATAATATCAAAGATGTAATTTAAAAGCACTTTTGCCAAACAAAAATGGTTCTGGAGCCAACCCCCTCATTTGTAAGGCACCTCGCTAGTGGCTTTTCCTCTTCCATCTCTCTCCTATGGTTCTCATTCTTTTATTTCTCTGTGTATTATAAGGTCTACACTATTGTCTAAAAAGAAACTTAAAGATTACCTATTGATTTTTTTCCCCCAGGGAAAATATGATTAAGAAGTGCCTAGCTACTTTGCTACCTCAATAAAATTATAAAATGGCTCTTAAAATTTTGGGGAGTTGAATTACTTTTGTTAATCATTACATCCTTTGTGTATTTGATGAAAAATAGAAGGAAAGAATTAAGTATGTAAACCAATTCCCCAAGATGAATCCACTCAGCATGTATCACAAACACATACTAATAAAAAAGAGCCAAAGAATAATGAAATACTTTTCTACTGTTTCCTACTTCTTGGCAAACAGTCATAATATGCGGTTGGCAGAAATTATATTTTATGGAAAATCAGGTTTATTTTTACAAATATATACACTGAATTCAGGTTAATACACCAGGAGTTCAGAGGCCTCATCTTTACAAAGCAGCACCCATCAGTGGGTGGTGGGAGAACTGTATTTCTAGCACCAACATAGCTATAAAGATAAAAAGAAAGCACCAGGAAAATAAATAAATAAATAAATAAATAAATAAATAAATAAATAAATCTTGGGTTCAGGGTCTATCTTCCATCTTGCTGTTCAGTTGACTTTGTTTAAAAAACATCTCTATTTAATATTCAGCTTTTTATTCATACATTCATTCTTGAGATAAATAAATAGGCAAAATAAGGTGGGAGGGAGAAACTAAAAAGTATTAGAAAAATATAATTTTAAGATTGAGAGAATTGTTGTAAAGAAAATACTAACCATAAATTCCTGGGAAGAATATGTTCTATATATATGGGACTTTTATATCTTTGAAAAAAAGAACTTAAGGATTCATGATAAATCTGCATGGTTAAAATCAATGTATTTGTTTTACATTGACTAAAAGACACAAGCCATATTCTCTGTGATTTATCTTCACTACACACCTAATGTGGTGCTCTATGTACAGTCAGAGTCAATGGTGTATTAGCAAACATTAACACACCCTCAAATTGTTCAATTTGAAATGTTTACAGAAATTTAAAGTTAATATACTTTATTTTTTAAAAATTGGATTCTTTATTGGTACTTTTTGTATACATATCACAATCACACTCAATATTGGGAATTTGTACCAGTATAAGACATGAGTTAATTCTCATTTTTATCTATTCCCCTACCCAACCTGCAACCTCCCACCCCTATATACATATGCTTTTTTCTTTAACATCATATTTTTTTCTTTCCTTCATTACTTACCCCTACCCTTTGAATATTTTCTATTTCATGATATCTGTCATACATTCTATAACTCATTTACATCTTCAGATTCTCATACCAGAGAAAAGATATGGTATTTACACATCTGTGACTTATTTATTTCACTATGAGTGTGTCCTCAAGGTATGTCCATTTGAGCATAAATGACTCAAACTTATCATTCTTTATGGCAGAGTAATATTCCATTTTATTAAAAACCACATCTTCTTTATCCAGTCTGGAGTTGATGGGCATTTTGTTTCCAAATTTAGCTATCATGAACTGAGCTGTTATGAACATGGGTACACATATGTTGCTATGATATGATTCTTCTAATTCTTTCATGTATATTAAAGCTAATACACTTTAAAACCTAGTAGAAATAAGTACAACTTGATGTGAAAACTAGTCTCTGATTATCGTTTTCTTCCAGTGACAAAGACAAGTTACTTTCTGACATAGGGTCCAGAAGTGCCTTGTGATTTGTACCTGAGCCCTTTCAAAAACATTTAGAAAACACAGAAGTCTGTTGCAATATGTCACCAGAGACCCAGGCTGAGGTTATTGGTGGTGACCAGAAAGGTTGTGCTGGGAGAGACTCAGGAAACACACAAGTAGAGAGGATGAACACAGGGATGACAGTTCATGGCCCCAATGGAGGCTGGGGGAAGAGTGGCGCCCTCGCTGGGTCTCTTCCCTCATCCAGGCAACTGTAGTAGCTGGTATCCTTTTTATTCACTGGGTGCAAAGTAAATCCCCTGCTTCAGTGAATGTGTTCCAAAATTCTTTCCTACCTACAAGGCACATGTGTATTTGTGGTGAGGATGTGATTATGATTTTTTAAAAAATGGTGTCCCACTTAATTTATAGACTCAAAATATTTTCTTTCATACCAAATTCAGAACACTTCTTTACAAGTCACACTTTAATAAATAAAAAACTCGGGCCGGAGATTTAGCTCAGTGGTTCTGGCGCCTGCCTTGCAAGCACAAGGTCCTGAGTTCGATCCCGGTAACCACATACAGTGCTGGGTGTGGAGACTCACGCCCACCAGCAATCAATACCACATACCACAGTGCCGGGCGTGGTGGCTCATGCCTGTGATCCCAGCACTCAGGAGGCAGAGACAGGAGGATTTCTGAGTTCGAGGCTTGCCTGGGCTACATAGTGAGCTCAGAGCCAGCCTGAACTACAAAGCGAGACCCTGTCTCCAAATAAATAAATAAATAAATAAATAAATAAATAAATAAATAAATAAATAAATAAATAAATGACTCAAAAGGGAACAATTTAAAAATCCTCACAGCATCAATTGCACCTTCTACCTTTCATGATTTTTATTTTCAGGATTATGTTAATGTATTTATTGGCATCACAATGCCTCCCTTCAAAGGAATATTGGGGAAATCTAACATAGAATGACAAAGAGATGAACAATACCTGGTTTCTGACCACAGCAAGGTGAAGACAACTGGCAAAGGGTCATCCTCAGGATCTGTGGAAGATTAATTCCAGGATCCCTGCACATGGGAAAATCCATGAGGTCAAGTTCCTTACATAAAATACCTTATATGTATATTACCCACATATATGCATATTACCTACATATATCATCCCATATACTTTAAATATTTCCTACGTATATCCTCCCATATGCTTTAGTTTAAATAACTTCTTGATTATTTTTAATACATGATACAATATAAGTGATATAAATGCTTGTACTGTTGGATTATTTAGGGAATGATGACAAGAGACAAATGTGTAACCACTCAACACAGACGAGTTCTTAAAATATTTGACCTTCATTGATTTTTTAGAGAGCTGCATTTTGCTGAATCCATCGATGTGGACTTGAGGACACAGAGGGCCAACCATAGTTGCAAATCTTGTGTTTTGTGTGGGAATAAACCACGAGCACAGCTCAGTAAAGGAGGGGTGGGAAAGGACACTAAAAACAAATTCTCTGGAGGAGGAGGTGCAAACGGATCCCCAAAGGATGAGTGAATGTTACACGGAAACAGATCACAGTCTCCTCCCAACTTTCGTGGTCCCCAGGTGCCACCTTTGTCTCCCTCACTAGCTGCCCCTCCCTTCACTCCCACACATTGGCCTGCATGACTTTTCAACTCCCCTTCCTTCCTGGGGCATTTGGAGGCTCCTTCTTGTCCCTAGAGCTTCCAGCTACACCAGGTTAATCCACACCCTCCTAGAAATCTCAGTTCACTTGGTATGTGCTCGAGAAAGCTCCCATAGATAACTATTTTCTCACGCATACACCGCTTAACCTTTCTTTCATTTGCCACCTTTTAATTTATTAACATTCTGTTTCTCTCACTAAAACTTAAACTGTATGAAGGCAAGCACCTATGTGCATGTTTATTTTTAACTCTATAAAGGCATTTACTATAAGATGATGTACAGGGCAAATATTCAGTGGTTATTATATGGCACAACTGGTGCACACTGGACAGGATGGGAACAAGAGTGTACGGAGGGAGAGAGGGTAGAGTGGAAATGTAAATTGCACATGGGTATAGCTGGGTAAGGTATTTGATGGGACCCTCTCTCCCCACCCCCCCCCTCTGTCCCTCTCCCTCTCCCTCTCTGTTGTTTCTCAAATGTTTCTAAGAGTTGTTTTCTTTTCCCCAGATACTTAATAATTACCACACCGTGCCCAGCTATGTAACATTCAAGTCAAGGAGGTAACCACAGTGATGGGTTGGAACAACAAAACAGTCACACATAAACAGGCTTATGTAACAAAGTTGTATAACTATATTGTAGGTCTAGAGGTGAAGCTCTACTTAGATTAAGGGAGGAAGGTTCAAGGTTCACGTTACCTAACAATGCATCTTAGGTACAAAATACCAGTGATTTATTTCACTTACACAGTAATAGTTAATGTGCTCAGCACAAATTTGCATAAAAGTTTGCTGTTGTAAGAATGAAACCAATCCAGACCAGAGAATGCTGTGCCTAAAAATCACCCCACCTGCTCTCGCCACTCTAATTTCTAATGTGCTCTGACTTTGGAGGCACAGTCCATCATCTCAAAGGCTCTCCTATTTTGACTTTGCTCCTCTGATGCAGCAAGTTCCAGTAACCCCATTTATTCCACATCAGCCCTTCTGCGAAGTTCTGTCCCACTTGACCTTTGGCTCACAGCAAGAAGATATATATATTTATTTATATATATCTTAAAGTGAGACAGGATCTCGCTTTGTAGTTCAGGCTGGCCCTGAGCTCACTACATAGCCCAGGCAAGCCTCCAACTCACCAATCCTCCTGCCTCTTCCTTCTGAATGTTGGGATTAGAGACATGAGCTACCATACCCAGCTAATATATATTTTATTTTGTTTCTCCAAAATAAGGCTCTTACACTGTACAGTTGGCTCACAAACTTTCTTCTTTCCATATCCCACACACATCTACAGTGAGATTAAGACACAAATAGGCAATGAAGACAAGAACCCATCTAGGACACAAGTGGCCTTATTTGTTCTCTTAACTGCTCTCTCATCAGCTGTTATGCCCTCTCCCCAACAAGAAATAAAGGATCTAACCAAGGAAAATCAAAGATTAAATAATTCATTATTTGTACATATTTTTGACCTGGAAGAAATCTCTTAATCATCCAGCATATATTTTTTTATTTTGTGAGGTATAAGGAAATATACATTGATATTTTCTCAAAACGAACCCAATACTTTGTCAAAAGGATGGTCATGTCTGGATGAGAGTCTCACTGTGTTGAAGATAAGCACGATATGTTACTGTAACCCAAGTGATAAATAATGGAGGACAAGGCTTTGTAGTCCTTTCCTAGTAAGAAAGGTAAAAATAAACTTATTCACTCACTTTTCATTGCCTTCCAGAGCTTATGCAACAGAGAATATTGCAGTTTTCAGTAAAATTTAACCATAAACATCTATAAGATGATTTTCTCCCACTGAACTTAAACCTTTCAGAGCTAACTATCCCTCACCAAGATTAAACTTAAGACTTTGAAATATCATGGCCCAAAATTCAACCTTTGACAGTCCAGGCCTGAGAAGGGAATTCATGAGATCACCAATAAATTACTCAAAAGGAGGAAGAAAATACTGATTCTTGCATCACAAGTATAGCACTTCTTTCTTCATTTCTGGACCTTTCAAAGTCAACGAGCTATTTAAAATCAATGATTCTTTTCTTCTTTCTTTAGGGAAATTGTCTTTACTCAGATTCATAGAACCACAACAAGTGAAGAAACCTTAAAAGCCATCAAGCCCCAGCCTTCAACTCTAATGCACAGTTACCTCTGTCACATCCAAAAAGCAGTGTCTGCTCTCAGCCAAGGCCGACATAGCAATAAAACCAACTCAGCACAACATTATCTGTTCTATTTGGGGGCAAGTTGAACTGAGGAAAGTTTCTAAATTTTGTATGATCTTAAGAATCTAGAAACCTTAAGCCCTAAAACATTTTGATGTTCCCTGCCTTTCAAGCAATATGTAATCGGTGTAATTCAAAATTTAAGTCTATCAAATTATAAAATAGGAAAGCAGAATAAAGTTTAAAATTTCCTCATAATAAAAATGTTGATGTTTCCTTTTCTAAATTTCAAATGTCACATTCTAAAATGTTTTAAATTTCTTTTTGGACTTCAGTGCCCTTGTTTTGCCAGCAGAGAATCATCCATCTTGGCTATTTTAAAACTTCCCTTCTTCAGAGTAAACTGCCTCTCTTCTCTTACCCATTGCTGAAGATACTAGTTTCCAAATTTTCTCTTTTATTTCTAGCTTACCATTTTCTCTCTTTCAACTCTCAATATGCCCAGCTTAGCTGCAACTCAAATACTGACCATCCTGCTCCAGACACAGCCTTTCAATAAATGCTCTATACCCTTCTGCTTTATGGCACTTTTTTTTTTCAAATTAGGTGCATAGCCCCCTCATTGAGTGGACACAGCCCCTGGTCTTTCCCTCAGCCAGCTGCCTGAGTATGAGATACAATCTGCTTTAGTCTACCTGTTGAACTTGCAATTTCCTACCTCCTGTGTTTGTGTTGGTAATTTTCTGCAACTAAAGACAGTCTTTATCTTTCGCCTTTTTACTTTTTTATCTTGTTAGATTTTTTTTCCCATTGTTTCATCCTATCTGGCTGTTTTGAGCTCCAACATATCTGCCCTTCCACCCAGATGCAGAATCATTAAGACATCATGATTTGCTCAATTCACAGCTCAGTGGCTCTATCAAGAGGAAGTGAAGTCTGATATGAGAGTCTTTACTCATCTCATTCTGGCTTAAACGATCACCTTTTCTACCAGTTCTTAAAGAAAATCCATTCCAAAGTTTTGGGTTTTTTTTTTTTTCGGCATCAATATCAAATTTTACATTGTACAGTCTGAGTAGTGTAAACTTCCTTCCTTTTCTGGAAACTAGCATTTTTCTGGTCCCCATCCAGTCTCAGGACACATCTCCAAGCTCCACAATCACTGACAACCATTTTCAACGGAAATCGCAGCAAGTCAAGGGCAGAGGTCTCATGAAATTTCTTTTGAAGTAGCTTAACTGGAGATTTTTACAGATAAAAGAAAAATTACTATGATACATTTTTTAACTGCAATGTAGAAGTTCCTTTATTCATCTTTTTTAGAAAGGGCAAACTGTTATCCTTGTATTTTATATAGGATTTTTTAAATGCAACAATAAAATTCCAGCGACTACAAAAAACAATGATTTTTCAGAAAAAAATGCATAATTTCTGAAGCCTTTTTGTTTTTGCCAGATGATTTTTCTCCTCTCATGTGAAACCTTATCCTGCTAAAATATGTAACTGATAGCCCATTTTGTACATAGGCTACAATTTTAGATTTGAAATCTCTTCTATTTATGAACTTATGTAATCATATTGCAATTATATAACTTTACTATCAGTGAATTTTTTTTTGAGATACTGGGGATCGAACTCGGGCCCTTGAGCATCCAAGGTTGGTATAGTACCCCTTGAGCTAAATCCCCAGCCCCCAGCAAATTATTTTTAACTACACTTAAGTGTTGTTATCAAAAAGAGCGGACTATGCTGAGCTCCTCAGATTAAAGCTGCATCACTAAATGCAAAACCTAGTTTGGAATTAGTATTGCTTGTAACTGGGGCAGAGAATGATGTGAAGTTACATTTTTTTTCTGCCATATATGAGCTCTTTCATATTGTGTCATTACCAGACTCAGAGGACCCTTTATATAGCAAAATGATTTGCAAACAAGCTTCAGTTTTCAGTGAAAGTGTCTGCACACTGCATAAATTTCTAGGGCAGCAACAATCACAGTGTCAGATCTGAAACATGGTGCCTGATTCAAAGGGAGGCTCACAAAGGCTGACAACTAAAGAAAGTTCTGCCTTTATAAGGATATCATAAACAGCCTCCCATTTGACAGGAAGTCAGTGCATACAAACACTGTTTTAAAGTATTAGCATACTTCCTTGTACTCTAATCTTTATTCTTTATGTTTTCAGTATCCATGTCTACAACTCTTGTCCAAGGGTAATAGAAATGAATCCAGAAGGAGGAAGTTCAATACCCACTCACAGGCACCTGGTGCAGTTTCAGTCAAAAAGTTATTTGTAAGACAATGCACGGATGTGGAAAATACAGCAGTAAGTGTAGCCACTGGCCCTGCCTTAATGACATGAAACAGACCTGAAAGTCTACCTGCTGCCTCCAGGAACTTAGGTGACTCTGGAAACAGAGAAAGAAATAAGAAAAAAAAAAGATGTAGGTAGTAAGAAATAGGGTATATCCTAAAAGGGAAAAAATATGATGTGAGGAAAGACAGAGTTCTAGGAAAACCCCAGAGAATTCTCACTTTCCTGCCTAAAATAACTGATTTCTTCTTATAACAACAGTTTGCAAAGCAAGAAGCATGTGTAATAGAAAGGAAAATGTATTTGATTTGCCTTGTGAAGTGAACAGGAAAACTGGACATGAATTATTGAACTGGAAGACACAATCTTCTATGACTCTAATTAGGGTCATTTGCTGGTTCGGGGCACTGGTGCTTTCTCCAAATTAGGGGATCTGGTTGGAAAACTGGTAACTAACAAATGTACTTCTTTATTCCACTCCTGATCAGGATCTGATCCATACTAGATGGTAAAAAACAAAAATTATTTTTATTGGCTATCCAATATTCACCAGCTTGTTGAGACACTTCCACTGTACTTTGAGGGAATGATCTCCACCTTGGTTTGCTATGAAGTGGAAGAAAGCATCTCTCTCTAAAAGTAGAAAATAATTATTTTAAATCCTTTTTTTTTTTGAGGCACTAGGTATTGAACTTGGGCCCTTGTGCATCCAAGGTTGGCATGGTACCACTTAAGCTAAATCACCAACCTATTTTAAATTTTTAATAGGTTTGATATAAAGAAGTTCAAAAATTCAATAAGTTAATAAAATCTGGTTGTACAGTAGGGTGGGTTATAATACATAAAACACACAACATGAAACACCCAAGTGCTAACATACGTAAGTCAAAACAAGAATATGTTAACTTTCTGTTTCTTTGGCAAAATAAACTCAGGTAAATCAATTTAAAGGAAGAAAGATTTATTTTGGTTTATAGTTCCAGAGCTTTCAAAACATAGGCAACTGACACCATCATTTCCAGGCCTAACATAAGTAGAAGGGCTTGGTGGACCAAAGCTATTCACCTCATAGCACTGGGGTTGGGGAGAGACAGAGAGAAGAGGGCCAAGGTCCCAATATATTTTTCAATGGTAGGTCCCCAGTGGTTTATTTCCTTCAGGGAGGCCCCACCTTCTAAAGTTTCTATTATGTACCCACAGCACTACCAGCTTGGTCTTTAGACCAAGCCTTTCGCACATAAGCCTTCGAAGGATATTTCAGATCCAAACCATAACAAAGTACAAATGCAATCTCATTCAACTTAAAAAACTGAAATTAGGTTTATCAAGAGGCAACTTAAATAGAATGGAAAGGCAAACTACCAATTGAAAGAAGTTTAAAGCACACATAACAAACAAAGGATTAATACCAAGAATATAGAAAGAAGTTTAAGCCAGGATTTAGCTTGAGTGGTACCGCACCTACCTTGGAAGCACTAGGGCCCAAGTTCGATCCCCACTACTGTGAAGGAGAAGAAGGAGAAGCATTTTTTTTTTTTTCCCAGACAGGGTCTCGCTTTGTAGTTCAGGCTGGCCCTGAGCTCACTATGTAGTCCAGGCAAGTCTCGAACTCAGCAATCCTCCTGCCTCTGCCTCTCAAGTGCTGGGATTACAGGCGTGAGTCACCATGCCCGGCACTGAGGGATGTGGTATTGATTGCTGGTGGACGTGAGTCTCCACGCCCAGCATTCTATGTGGTTACCGGGGATCGAACTCAAGACCTTGCGCTTGCGAGGCAGGCACCGGAGCCACTGAGCTAACCCTCTGTCCCAGGAGAAGCATTTCTTAACTATGATTGGTGGGAGTACCAGTTGATAAAACTATTTGGAGAATGGTTCAGCATTAGTTTCTAAAGTTGAATCCTGCCATGCCTTTTGATCCATCAACTCCATTCCTAGGTATATGCACAAGAGAAACTTTGAACATATTTATCAGAATATTTATAGTTAATAATAACAAAAACCCAGAAATAACCCAAATGTCAGTGAACAAGAGAGTAGAGAAACAACCTGGACATAGTCATAGGAGATGTTAAAGAAAAATGAATGACAGCAACTTGCAGTAACATGGACAAATCTGAAAGCTCACCTAAGGATGATATCCTTACATATAAAATTAAAAACAAAAGTGAAAAACTATACTGTTTACAAAAACATAGAAGTGTGCTAAAAACATGAGGGAAGAGATAAGAGGATAATAAATACAAGATCAGGGTATGGTTTTCTCAGGAAAGAAAAGCAAAGAAATGAAGCTATGGAGGACCACTGACTAGATGGAAGTTACAGGGTGAGAAATCCATGGATGATTTTTTTTTTCGGTACTGGGGATCGAACTTGGGCCCTTATGCGCCCAAGGCTGGCACGGTACCACTTGAGCTAAACCCCCAACCACCTGTGGATGATTATTGAATTGTTTGAAAAAAGAATGCCTTGCATATCCCAATGATCATGTGTAATGACCTAAGAATCATTTTTAATCCATTTTTACCCACACCAAAAGCAAAAATCCTCTCCTAATTTGATGACGCACTGTTAGCCCCGAAAGAAGGAAGTGCCCGGAACTTCCTAAAAAGGAAACTTGCGTTCATGCACTTGCCTTCTTCCCATCTTCAACCCCACAGGAAGAGCAGACCCAAGAGGAGGGCTCCGGTAGGAGAGGTGAGGCCGAGTGGTGGCTCTTGTGTGGTCACTGTCCGTGTTTCTTCACTTTTCTAACCAATCTATTAACTGACCTTATCAACCATCAAGTTAAATCTGCTACTCATCACTTAAAGGAAAAGCACCTGGCCCCCTCCGCAGTCACTCTTTTTGTGTCCTGACTGGGAAGAATGGTTAAGCTTTACTTGGCAATAAAATAGAAATACCCTGCTCTGGGAAGGTTGATTTCCCACAGCACCAAAAATGTGTTCTTCTATGCTCATAACAACAGCAACAGATGACACATTTTAAAAAAAACCATTTAGTTCTGCCTACAAAAATTTTTAATATTCAGAAAAATATGAAAATAAATTATTTAAAAAGACCCATTATCCCCAATGTAAAAAAATAAATTTATGTTAACTTCTTTTCTCCTCCTTTTACTTTTTTCTTTTCTTAATTTATACACATACACGTATTTTCTTGTTTTCCTGTGTCCTCCACCTTCCCTAGTGTTCAGATCACCCTGTATATTCTTTTTCATTTTTAATTTTAAAAAATATGATTAACATTATATTTTGTCCTTATTCTTAAAAATATAATTTCCCTTGACTACAGAATACCTCATCATGTAGATCCATCAAATTTTGTTTAATTACTTGCTTATCATTAAAAATTTGTTGTTTTTCCAATATTGTATTATAGGATATGATGCCACACAAATATGCTTACATGTAACTCTGTCTCTATGCCTCCCCTTATTTCCTCTGGATAATTTCTTAGAAGTGGAATTTTTGAACCAAAGGGAAAATTTTAAAGACTTTTAAACTAAATATTCCAAACTGTTATCTGGACATTACATCTATTTATATCCCTATCAACTGTATTTACAGTGCCTCACAATGCAGGGCTTTAAAATTTAAGATTTTTTTTTCTCAGAATTGGTGGTATTCACCTATAATCCCAGCACTCAAGAGGATGAGGCAGGAGAATCACTGAGTTTAGATCCAGCCTGGGATACATCGTGAGTTCAAGTTCAATTTGAACTATAAAATAGAAGCTTATCTCATAATACCAAAAAGTAATTAATTAATTAAAAATTGTATTATTTGATGGAAAACTAGGCATCAAATTTATTGATCTGCATTTCTTTTATTATTAGACTCACCTCAAGATGTTTATTAATGATTTGCACATTTCCTATTGTCTATTAACTGTTTACTATCTTTACTTAATATTTCGGCCTTTGAATATTTTTCTATTGATTTTAAGAAGCTTTCTGTATAATGGTGGGAATTCAGTATGTTATACACACTTTCAATATCATTCAATCATTTCTGGCACTATAAATCAACTGACTTTTTATAGATATATGTGTATTCCAAGTGTTCTTTACATTGTTAAATGAAGTAATCTTAAAGTTTTTTAGAAAGCTTATTTCGATAAAAAAGTTTCAATTAATAATCACATATTAAATGAAACATACTTGTTTCATTTTAGTGTACAACTATTTTATCCACATTAATCTATGAAAATAAACTACGACCTAGGGTGGTTTTTATTTAAATAGTTAATGACCTGTCTTGACACAATTTCCTAAATATCTGTTTCCAAATTGGTTTGCAAGGTCACTTTTTTTTTTTTGAGACAGGTTCTTGCTTTGCAGTTCAGGTTGGCCCTGAGCTCATGCAGTCCAAGCAAGCCTTGAACTCAGCAATCCTCCTGTCTCTGCCCACCGAGTGCTGGGATGACAGGCATGAGTCAGCATGCCCAGTACTGTGGGGTGTGGTACTGATTGCTGGTGGGCATGAGTCACCACACCCGATATTTTATCATTGTATGTGGTTACTGGGATCAAACCAGGGACCTTGCACTTGCTAGGCAGGTACTGGAATCACTGAGCTAAATCTTAGTCCCTGCAAGGTCACTTTTATACTTACTAATGATCTCATAATATTGCCCCTTCCTAGGCCACTTTGATTCCCTAGTGCATCTGTACTTCTGTCAGCATTGCACTGATCTAAATATTATACCTTTAGGCTACAATGTAATATGTAGACAGCTCTTCTTCAACTCCTCCCCTCTCTGTTTCTCTTCCCACAGCTATTTTCATTTTTCAAAAAAAGTTTTCATTACTTTCCTTTATTCTCACAGATAAAAGCAATTGTCCATTGGTACTCTGAAACATAACAGATACAAATTAGAAAGAAATTCAAAAAGCAGATTAAGGCAGAATAAGATTTATAACTGTGTTATACGTACAGGCTGAGTTGATGATTTTATTTAGAGATGTTTCTCTTTATCTGGATATACACTTGGATTAGCTTTCCTCTCCTAATGTATACTAGATGCAATTATCCATTACACATATTAAGATGGTAGACTAGTCCAATAAATATTAATAAAAATATTACCAGAACTGTCACTTCAGTCAGTATATCTGACTTTTTCCCCTTAAGCTTTTCACCAATGCCATAAAAAAAGCCAAGGAAAAATTAAATCTCCCTCCCTCCCTCCCTCTCTCTCTCTCTCTCTCTCTCTTTCCCAACCTCCCCTCTGTTTCCCTTCTTTCCTCTTCATCTCTCTTCCCCTTTTGCAGAGATAACAAGTCCCCAAACTATTTATATAGCCAGAGGCCCCTGAGCGGTGTATAATCTTCTTACTAAAAAATATTCCTGAAAGAAGTCAAAGGCTTTCCTTTAGAATTAAGGAAATATAAAATATAAGAATAAATTGTAGAGCTTCAGTTGAAACAGCCTGGCTTTGGTGAAATAGAGGAGTTGAGTCTGAACCAACCATCTGGCAACCATCCACTGCACCTACCAGGGAAGGAATCTCTTCTACAACACCCTGTGGCCAAGAAATATTTTTCTTCTTTTATGAACAGGAACCTCTCTGACCACCATTCAGCAATTGGAAGGAAAACTCTAAAACTATATATCATTCAACAAAATTCCACCAAATTCGCTTAAAGGCAAATGGTCTGTGAACTCAAATTACAACTCTAGAAATAATTGCTGCTATATGTACTGACATTGTAATATTAGGTGTTTCAAGGTAGAGCCTTCCGTATAACAAGAAACACAACCATCAGCATCAGTATGAGCAAATATTTATGTGGCACACACTAAAAGTAGACTGAATAAAAACAGAAATTCAAAGAAGCCCAAGACGAAGGGCTTGTTCCTAAAAACTTTACGGTTTAATGGACTGGTCACAGCACATAGGAGGTCTTGTAAAATCAATGCCAGATAGATATCCAAAAGAATAAATATTCATTGCATGCTTTTGCAACCAATTCCTTTGTGGCTTCAGTTTGCTTCTCACTCTGTATTTTCCTTTTTGCCTGGATGTTCTGAGTTTTTTGTTTATTTAATTTTGCTAAATGATACATGCCTTGGCTGGGTTTTAGAGAGGAGCCAGAAGTGTTAGTGGGGAGTACCAAGAAGCAGTTACAAGCTGGTAGGCAAAAGACTCATCCAGAAGCACCTGTAGAGTCCCTGCTCAGGCTCAGAGTCAAGCTATAAGCCTGAAGCCTCCCACTCTGACTTCTCCTCAGCATCCCTCTTACTGGCATCCAATTCTTTGGCAGTATCATATTCATTTGGCAAATATTAATGCTTTTGCTCTGAATTCAGATGTGAAAATCTGAATTAAGATGAAATAGGGTTCCTTTACAACAAAATAAACCAGCTACTTTAAAATATTTTAAACCAAACATGAAAATGATCCAATACAACTTTCCGGGACTTTCTTTTGTCATATTTGCTTTTGATTTACCATATCACATTTTTGTAAAAAGATTTGAATTCCTATCATGTTCATGACATCCGTGTGGTACACAGTATCAAATGAAAGACCAGCCCGGATCCCTTGTCCCCTGCCTACTAAAATAGTGCTGTCTAATCAAGCATCTCTCAGCAGGAAACAGGCCTTCCTACAGCAGGAAGCACAGGAAAGAGACCTGGAGACAGCAATCCCAGGGGCTTTTTTGCCAGAAAGGACAAAATGGCTCTTCTGGCAACTCCCCACTCAGGAAATCACTGAATTAAGTAGTCAATCTGCAGAGTAATTTAGCATGTCATCTGTTTCCTGGCAACAGATATTTGGAAACATTTGTATTTTAATTCAACTCTGTCATCATCGTAGGGGTTAAAGCTACTTCTCCCTTCTCTCTAAGGATCTCAAGGCCAGCAATGTCTCTGTTTCTACAAAGCCAGTTGTGCTAGCATCCCCCTCCAGGGCCCAATGATCTTGACTCCCTTTTGATTTCTGTCTGGGGTGACCATACCCTTGTCTTTAGAGTTAAATATAAGTCGCACATGGGTGGGTGAGGTCCTTGCAATGTCTTCCCTGGAAAATACACTAGCAAGGCTACAAAAGAATGAAGACAGAATTGTACCACTGAGAGTTGAAATAGCATTGTTCCCTCTGGGGAGAGGGGATTGGACAGGAGGTCACTACTTTGAGTCTCATTCCTGCTTTGTCCTGGATTCGTGTGTGTGTGCTGTTGTACAGTCCCTCTCTTTCATTTCTCTATTTTAAGAATGATCTTAACAAAGGCCACTCATCTTCCTCACTCGCAAACAGTAGAGAGGGACAGTGCCTGCTAGTCCAGAATAGCCCTAATCTTGAGCACTGGGAAGATCTGTAAACACACGTCACGGTGATAATAACTCTGTACAAGAATAGAGCAATTTCTCACATCTGCTAAACATGTGTCCTAAAATACCTAAAAGTAAACCATGTAAACTCTATGCAGCAGAACCATGCAACTCTAACTCTCTCCCTACAGCTGTGAGTCCTTGCCACTTGGGGAGCACTGTGGCTACTCTAAGGAAAGGTAACAAGCATGAAGTTAATGACTCTTATATGGGGCAACATTCGCTTGGCTTGAATCTTGACAGGAGCTCTCTTTATCAGCAGGGTCAAAAAAATCGTGTCCTGTCATCCTGAGTAACAGAACAGAGACGTCAACTAGATAACCACGAAGCACTGCATTTGGAGTCTCCTGGGGATCAGATCCCATTACTTCCCACAAAAGCTAAAATGAGCTTTTCACGTGTGTTATTGGTTTTAGTCTCACCACAATCCTGTAAGGTTTGAAGCATTATCCTTATTTTACAGATGACTAAAATGAGATTCAAGGAGGTTAAGCCAATTTCCATAGTTCATAGATCTAAAGGGTGGAATTGGGGTTTTTAAATGTTTGATCCTCAAGTCATCTTCTTTCATTAGATTATGCTTTCTTCTGTGTACTGATGTTATTCTCTATGTACCTCAATTTTCTAATCTGTAAGTTGGGTATAATACCTAACTTTGGGAGACTAAGGATATGGCACAGTTGCAAGCATCTTATAGCAATGTAAATTTCTTTTCTGCTAATAACTCCATGTTCATTTCTATCACCTGCCTCCTTAGAACAAGTACATGAGAAAAAGCTTATATCTGTCTATGTGTATTGATCTTATTTGGTACATAAAAGAATCATCACTTTACATTTCAGTGACTTTAAAAATTTACATACTTCAGCTCAGTTCGGCTATATTTGAGGTGCTGCAGCTCAAGAATTCTTCCTTGTCCTGGTTTTCTTCTAGTTTCCTATGACCATCACATCCATACACATGGCAGAACTTGTCCTTCTCAAAACACAAATAAAACAATATGATTGTAACTACTTCTCTATTCAAACTCACTAATGGCAGTATTTAGCAGTCAAACTATCTAAAAACCTTTATATTAAAAACAAAATTCCAGGGCCTGGAATGTAGCTCAGTGGTGCCACATCTGGCTGGCAAGTGCAAGATCCTAAATTCTATCCCTGGTACTACCCCCCCATCACTTATATTCCAAAGTTTAACACTTGAACTACATAATTTGAATAAATTTTTGAACCAGCCAATGGAAAATGGTATTGATTGCACATGTGCCAAGCTTGCAAATAACTCAGCAATTCCTTTACTCTTTCCAGGCACAAACTAATAGCCTCCTTTTCTTTGCCAGGTAGAAAAGGAACTGGGCTGTTTTCTGAGGGTCAGAGGAATAAGGACCAAAATGGAATATGCAATCCATTCAAACTGTGAAAATATATTACAGATAATGTGAGTCTTCCCTTCACAGGACCTAGTTCCTGCAGAGGAAAAAAAAAAAGCCTCCTACTACACCAGGGATTATTACAGAGCCATAGAACAAGCTAAACTTCTGGTCTTGTTTAACAAAACATAAAGTTTTTGATTGAAATTTGGGGTTTTTATAATACTGAAAGAAAATACTAGTTTCAGGAAAATGCTCTAAATAAGTAAAGGGGTCTTACATAAAAATAATTTTATATTCAGGAGTTTTTCACTTCTCGTCTTGAAATTCTTTGGTGGAGAAGTGCTTGTTCATGGCATATGATGGTAGAACACCTGGACTTCTGATCTATACATCTTTCTAAGCCATTGAATAAATCCAACCCCACTTATGCTACCACACATTTTCTTGCTCCTCAGATCCCGCCACCTATATTCTGGGACTTAGAGTTAATAATAATACTTAAGAGGCTGATGTGAGGATTAAATGAGTAATGCCTAATATATAAGGCATAGAATCATTCCAGAATATAATAAATTTATTGGAAGCATCCACTGTTCTTTTAGTTGTTATTAGTATATAAAAGGGACCTTTAGTTTCAACCCTAATACCATGTCATTTAAAAGAGATAAAATTAATTATTCTGCGTGCTTGGATATGAATACACAGATATCTTCCAAATCTTTTCTGTTCGCTCTCTAGCAGCTGAGTTCACGTATTGCTCTGTCAGTTTAATTACCTTTATTAGGAAAGGCCAGTGGACTGTGCCAACGTGGGAGGCCTTTCCACAGCTGCTGTGGGTCCAGGGATTGTGTCTTTGCAAAGTTTTCTCCATTCACATTTAAAGACTGCAAGAGGCTCCACAGGCCTCAGGCTCTCACGGGGTCCCCGCGGGACTCCTGGCAGGGCCTGCTTTCCAGAAAAATCAATCAACAAATGAGCCTCAGTGCTATAACTGGACAAGGTCACCACAGAATTTAATAAGGCAACCTTGTCAAGTCCCTGGAGATGAAAGGAAGTGAGTAACAAAGGGCTACAGATATATATCCTCTCTCTCCTTCAGGGTCCTCCCTGCTTATGAAAGCACTTTCTATAACAGATATCTAAATATTATGCATTCAGTAAACAAAAACCATTTGAAATTATTTTAATTAGCCTTGTTTTTTGGGGTTTTTTCCATCTTCAGACAGAAACAGAGATTTTTGTTCAAAGAAAGTATTGTTCCCTTTCAGAAGTCATAGGAAGGGCAAGGTAAACTGACAAAAAGCCATCCAGCCCCAGTCTCGGGGGCTTCCTGAGCCTTAATCCTTAGGCCAGGTATTTAGCCTAAAATGTGACTAATGACAAGCCAGGTTTTAGTGCAGAAAGTATTTTCCAGTATACAGGGATTGTTTCCATGAGTTTTCTTGCTAAATCAAAATCCATTTCAAAACTATTCAACTCTTTCTCAAGAATCAAACCTCTAAGTATCAGGTTTTTACAACAATCTGCAGCTACTATTCCAAGTGTTTTGTTATATTAAATAATTTAAATCCTACAATAACTATAAGTGTTATTACTCATTTTACAGATGAGGAAGGCAGACAGGCACCATAAATAGCTTGCCTAACATGTCTCAGGGGCAGAAAATGATTGAGCTAATGCGTATACCCAAAAGTCTGATTCCAGACTTGATCTCAACAATTTATCTTTATTCTTCTTTCTCTAAAACAGAAAATTAATATCTTTAAAATGTATGATAAGACCTAGAATGCTTTCATTTTGATAAAACTTTCAATGCGTCCTTCTAGAATGCAATTTGAACTACTCTAATAATTAATCCATTCCAGGAACCTAACTTACTAATTTAACCTATCAGTTTGTTACCTTTATGTCTGCATCTCATCAATCAGTCTACAAACACTTATTTTCAGCAAAAAGCATTGTTCAGTCTACATCTTTTCTGCAACGAATATTTTTCTGTAACAATCCCTGTTAATTTCAAGGAATATGTTAAAGGTCCTATGTGAGGTGAAATTCCCCAATATTTTCATTTCAGGTACCTTCCCTTTAGACTTTGTGCAGTGTTAGTTATTTGAAACATATTGCTACTTAGACACTAAGAAGTAATGTAGCCTAGTCTATAATTTTTATTACAGAAACCTAATAGCAACAGACAGTTGCATGTGTGTCAAAGCAACATTGATGTATATACATAATAGAAGACAGCTATTGGTAAAATGTTACTACCAAATGTTGGGAATAAACTGTCTATTTATAGGGACCAAAGTCCCCAGTTGCTGCAGAGGTTAGGGCTTCCCTCTTAGTTCCTGTAAACATAACTTCCTCCCAGAACTCAGTTTCTACCTCTGCCAGTCAACCCTGGGCTAGGTGACCCACCCTCACCCTGTTTTCACCGTGACCGCTCCCTCATCCTGATTAGAAGCCAAGGAGGATGGCCACAGATGCAGTCATTTTAACTCACCGGGGCCTGGGAGAAACTAGCCAGCTTCGCTTTGCTCCAAAATCATTGGCTCATCAGTTGGATCTTTAACTAGATACTACTTTTTCACAGCCAGTCACTAAAAATCCATCGGTTTATGCAAACAAACAGGTTACCTCTATTTTAAAAGTCCTAAGTTTCCTCAAAAAGAGTCACAAGTGTCCTCAATGAGTAATGTCCTGTGTAGACTAGCAGCAAAGGACTCTTTTGTTTTTCAAATTTATCTATTTAGAATTGTTTAGGGACCATTTTCTTAAGTAAATAAATAGCTATTAAACCAGGTTCTCTTTTTTGAAAAGAGAACCCCTCCCTGCCCCATTTCTACTGTGCAGCCAGAAGCATAAACCATTGCTCAAATATCTTTATTCATTTCAAAACAACCAAGCAAATGTTTTAGTTATGATTGGTTATGTGGCTAATGTCATCAAATCTCCCAGACAATTTCAGATGACATGAAATGGCCACGCTGGTTGAGTCCAGAAACCAGTGCTCTGGCAAAAAGAAATCCAGTGTATCACCCAGTTCTTCCTCTCCCTCATTTGACCCACATGGTGGCCTGGACCTCCTAAAGAGCATGCTAGCCATACCAAGGGTCAGCTACTACAGCCTCATGAGCACAAAGCATTCTACTTATGATCCCTTAGCATGGAATTCCAGTTGAAAAGAATCAGGACAGTCCCTTGAAGTTAAAAGCAACTCCCCTCCAGAGATCAAAAGCCAGTCTCTGAAAGAAATCATAGAATGGCTTCAGTATCAGAAAGGAGAGATCAGACACTAGGGCTCCACAGTTCTGTCTCTTAGGATGCCTTCCACCTACCCAGGATATCAAAGAAAGATGCTTAATGAAGCTACAATGCTACTGAAAATCACATAAGATCAGCACTAGGCAGGATACCTCAGTGACTATGATGAGTCAAGATGAAAAACTATAGCACTCCATAATAACATCTAAACACAAAACCACAAGCATTGTCCAAGTAAGAGGGGAACAGAATTGGACAACGTGGAAGAAAGGAACACAGAGGAAGCAATAATGTTCTGCACTATTTCATGATTTAAGGACCTGAAGATTTCACTCTTCTCCTTAGTTCAACAGTTCCATTAATTAGCATTTTACCTCATATTTTCTTGAAAGTGAATAGTTTTCATTTTACCTCATATTTTCTTGAAAGTGAATAGTTTTGGTAAAGAAATGCACCTATACTTTCTCTCTCGCTCTCTCTCTCTCTCTCTCTCTCTCTCTCTCTCTCTCTCTCTTTCTGTGTGTGTGTGTGCTTTGATAAGAAACATGTGTAGTCCATTGTGTAGCCTGAAACAAAAATTGGAATAAAATGATTCACATTTTCTGAGATTGTACTAGATTCTTGACACATAGAATTAAAAAAAATATAAAGGTCACTGTTGACATCATCCAGAGAGATGCATGTAGTGTGTCCAAAGATTGTTCAGTTGACTAGCAGAATATGTCAGTGAATCAGGCCAAGAAAATAACAGCACTACTAACCACAATGCATGACAGTTTTGTTCCTCATTCCTCCCTCTGTTTTTGAATTAACTGGTTTAGATGATTAGTCAAACAATACATCCTTGTGCTCTCATACAAATAACATTGGCATATTTTATGTACTTAGCCACCATTTTATTATTTCAGATCAGTGGGTTTAAAAATAAAAGGTATTTAAACTGGGTGTGGTGACTCACCTGTAATCCAAGCATTTGGGAGGCAGAGGCAGGAAGATTGCTGAGTTTGAGGCTTGCCTGGGCTGCATAGTCAGCTCAGGGCTAGCCTGAACTACAAAGTGAGACTCTGTCTCAAAAAAAAAAAAAAAAAAAAAAAAAAGCAAACCAAAAAAAAGGTATTTCTCCCTTTTCTCTTTAAGTGAAATTTTATAGAAGCCATGATATAGGCCTTATAAAGAGAGAGAATAGGCTGATTGAAGTGGGGTAGGTAGGGTAGAGAGATCCAGGATTGCTCTCTCTAACCCACCTCAGTGCCTATAGGATCTCTGAGAAAGTTCTAGGTATTCAAAGAGCACAAGGCTAAAGTCTAAAGTGATTGCTTCTCTCAGCCACCTCCTTAGCTCTTGGCTGTGGTAGCTATGCTTGGATGTCAATCTGCATATTAACGCATGCCCCTATCTTATCCCCCCTTTGACCCCAGGATTCATTCCTCTTTTCAGTAAATGACCCTCATCTTAGCACCTTTAGGGGACCCCATAGTAGATAAAATTGGAAGGACACAACTCAAGAGCCTCCAGGGACATGTATAATTTGTGGCCAGTATCAAATTAGTTGTCACGTTGAATTTTCTGTCAAAAACTAGAGTGACAGAGCAGCTTGAGTAGAACAATAAATGAAATCCTTCCTTAAAATAAGGATGAGAGAGATTCTGTTACAATTATGCCTCCATTTTTGTTCTTTTTGTTGTTGTGTTTTTCTTCTAAGGAAAATCACCAAGATATTATGAGTAGGCTAATCAACCCTAAATTATGCATTTTTAAAAATGAAATGTCTCCCTTTTTAAAAACTATCTTTTCTGCCAGATCTCAAAAGTGAACATGGAATTGACTTCAAACTGGTTGAGCCATCAAAGATCCAAAGAACCAAAACATTCTGAAACTTGGGGACTTCGATCAGCAGAACCTGTGTCAAGGATGATTATTCTGGCCAAAAAACAATAGCAGTAGGTATTCATTATTATTCCTCCTGCCGTTCTACGGTGCAGAAAATGGCTTAAACATGCTCAATATCTTCCCACAGCCAGGAAGACCCAGAGTTTGAAAGATGTGCCCTTGGGCCTGGTGACCCTGAAGCTCCTGCCTCCCCATGGCAGGATCATCTGTGTTAAGTTGTACTCTGTGGTCCCCCCACATTTGCATAACCTACTGAACTAGCTTTCACTTCTCCATCTCTTTGGGAAAACTACAGAAAAAAAAGGTTATTCCTCCTGTATTGTCTCATCATGTTTCTAATCCTCTTATAAGGATTTGATCCATTACAAGTAATTGGTAATTTACAAAGAAATAAATCCCAGATAGGTCCCCTGAAACATGTACAATTCAAGTTATTTGCCTACTATTTTTAAACCAGTGAGAAATACTACAGATCTAATATTGTACACTGATTTAGAGGATTGAAATCACCCCAAATGGAGATGTTTTCTCTGCCAGTTCTTCTGCATGTTTCTATTTGAAAACACTGAACTCCTGTCCCCTTGTTCATCAGGCAGAAGCATCGCTGGGGGATCTGTGCATGACTCAGAGACCTGATCCGCACTCTACCTGAGGACATGGAAGCACATCTGATACAGAGAGGACAAACCACCCTGGTCCTACAGTGTGGGTGAGGGAAGAGATAAATGAATTACATCACTTAATGTTTCTCCCCTTCTCTGAATTCGACCATCTATGGACTTCGCTCTCCTAAATCTGTTCCTGCATATAGTCATAGCCTCATTTAGGAATCACATCCATTTTTAATTTCAAGCCTCTTGATTGATCCGCGATTCATCTCCATCCACGTATCCTGGCAGCCATCCACTCACACACAGGCCATGCAGCAAATGTTGCTTAGTAAATCACGCGTTTGGAGTGCCAAACACATTTTCCCCACACAAAATTATTGGAGAGGGTGGTTCCTTATCCAGTCTGGAAACCGAATGGCTGCCCATACACACAACCCAGGTGATGGATGATATTAAGAGGCTGTGAGACGTTGAGCTCTCTAACGCGGGTTCATGGGAAGGGATATGCTGTGAAAGGAACCAGGGAAGGGCCCTGGGACGTGTCATTGTCCTGACATTGAGACTCCTCTGTGTCTCAGGGAGCTGGGGGTCTGGGGCTCCAACAGAACTCAACATGTTCCTCTGGGGTTCTGCATTAAATGCTGAGCAAACAGCTACAGCTTGTCCAGAGGGGCGGCAGTGACCAGAGGGTGACTCTCAGTCAGAAGCAAGGCAAGAGGAGCACAGTGGGGGTGGAAATGCTAAGCTATGTGACTGTCTACTCAGGCCGCTCAGCACACTCAGAGTGAAGCCTGAAGAGAGAGGCGCTTCAAATCAAGGCAGCATTCTGCCCACTGGAGGACAGGATGCTGGATACTGGTGGGCAACCAACAGTCTCAGGCCCCCACAAGTCATTTCAGCTCATTACAAACAGATTAATTCAAATCTAGATGCTGCTCAGGGGGCAACTAAAGCTCTCTATAGGAAAATCTGACATTGACAGCAAGAAAATAGCAGCATCAGGTGAGCTTCAAAGCACTTCAGCTAGACAGCTCCTTTTAATTGCAGTCGGAAGTCAAACCAAGGTATATAAAATTTTGCCATCTTTGGTATTATGAAAAGATTTGCTCTTCCTCTCTTAACCAGCTTGTTCAGAATTCAATTCAGCCTTTGCTTTGATTTTAAACTTTTAAAAACAAATGAAAAAAGCAGAGCTACCCAACTTGCATTTTCTAGAACTGGGCGTTTCCTCACACTCTCAGGAAGCTGCAAGCGAAACAGTTCTAACAGCTGACCTCTGCAGAACTTCTGTCCTCTCATTTTGGGGAGAAGAGAGAGGAAAAGTGACTTAGCATAAAGTAGGAGCATTTAATTTCAAATTTCCCATGGTAGTCTCTATATTAGTATATTGCACTGTGATGGGAGAAAGAGGAGTCAAACGTAGTGAATTTCCAGGTGTTTGAACAAACAGAAGAAAATAAAAGTTAGCTATATCGCATATACTTAGTTGAGTGCCTAAGGGATATGCAGGTAGCTAAACAAACCAAATGAATGCCTGGCTCTCAGCACTCTATCTACTTGGAGTGACTTTGAAAGTCATAAGAATAGAAATGTCAAGTCTGGTTTAGACATGACCATCCCAGAAAAGACCAGAAGGAAGAACTTTAATGAGTACCATCATTTCAAGCAGTGCATCTCCAACTTATATATCCAAGTGATATATACAAGTGTGATTAAAAGGGTCCAATTAAAATACCACTTGTACAAGAATCATACAGGAACTTCCAGTAGTCCTAATGCCACTTGAACTTTGACAACACTTAGAGAATGGCAAGAATTTTGAGACAAGTAAATGCAGAAAACATGAGGAAATGGGACTGAGAAAGAAATAGAGATTCAACAGAAAATAAACAAGCAAACGAACACAATCAGAGGCTGGAGGTATGGAAGATAAAGGAAGAGAGTTTTAATAAGGACGTGATTCCATAAAGATGTAATTCCATCCTCCATGGTGGTAAGACTGAAGGGAGCACTGAACTTGGCAGTTAGAGTGGAGACCACCTTGTAAATGCAGTTGAGAAGTCTGAATGTCGATGTCAGTACAGTGAAACATTAAAGAAGTGAAGATAGTGAATACGAATGCTGAAAATAAAAGCAGCATTTTGGAAGTTTCTGAAAGAGAGTGGTAATGGTCTCCTGTTGATGAGTTCTGAAGCAGTGCTTTGCTATTAGCCTTTGTACTTTGGATGGGAAGATTCAAAATTAATGAAGTATTTGGCTATAATATATGATTCATAGCTTTCTAGGTGAAGACAAACCAAAAAACATTACAGTAAATCTTTTTTTTTTTTTTTTTTGGAGACAGGGTCTTTCTTTGTAGTTCAGGCTGACCCTGAGCTTACTATGTAGCCCAGGCTAGCCTCGAACTCACCAATCCTCCTGCCTCTGCCTCCTGAGTGCTGGGATTACAGGCATGAGCCACCACGCCCGGCACTGTGGTATGTGGTATTGATGGCTGCTGGGCGTGAGTTGCCACATCCAGCATTGTATGTGGTTACTGGGATCGAACTCAGGACCTTGCACTTGTGAGGAAGGTGCTGGAACCACTGAGCTAACCCTCAGGCCCTACAGTAAATCTTTATGCTATTAAACCTGTGGATCATATTCATAACATTATACCTAATTTATACAATAAGTGTGGAAATATATTCAAGTGATAATAGTTGAATTATTGTGGGATAAGTGACTTGCAGCTCTTTGAAGATTCTTTACAAATACTGAACAATTATTTTGAAATATAGTAAAGATCATAAAAAAGAGCCTAAAACTTTTGCTTACTTCTCAGCTACTTGATTCAAAATATTGGACAGTTTCTCATTTCTTTCCCAAATAAGCAGGGAAGCAGGATACTACTAAGCATGCTCTATGATGATATGTATGGGCTGATTTATTCAGATAGTATTTATTTCCATTTTGTACTTATCCATTGCCAAGAAAATAAAGTTAAAGATTCTATTTGTAAAAGAATGAATGTGCCTGCTTGATAAATGTAGATAATTCACATTACAATTTACCCTTGGAATCTTTCCCTTTCTCATCCATTCATTAAAATATAATGTACTTTTTATTTCCTCTCATTCAAAAAGCCATATTTGGAAATCAATTAATGAACCACGCAAGTCTGCAAAATTGGTTTTAAATGCCTAAGGAAAAAAACATCTTGGCACATTATATTAACAACAGAACTACTTCTGCTCCCACATAGTTGGACAGAGGTTCTTCTGAATTATATCTGAAAGTAAATTATTTAAGTAATTTTTCTACGAGCTGGAGTGGTATTTGTTAACTCACTTACTTAATTATGAACAACGTACTGGAGGCCACTACATATCTGTTGACTTTGTTCTGTTAAAACCACAAATCCAAAGACAAATGTGTTCCTGAGGCTCTAAATGCCTTCAAGAAAATGAGTCTGACTCATGGGTCCCTTGTACAGAGAAACAGAAGAATAGCTGTTAACGTGTCTCCCAGCTGCAGACACCGCCACTCTAAAGGTGCCATTAAATACCTAAAAAGATTAAAGCAAGCCTCAGTCTCTCCTTTCATAAGGCTCCAGCTCCTGTCTCTGCCTTGAATATTTCATAGAAGAACCTTTCTCTTCTAACTCTTTATCAGGTACAGAAAATCATTGAAAACTGGAAGGAAAGGAACCAGAGATTTAGCTCAGTGGTTCCAGGGCCTGCCTCGCAAGCGCAAGGTCCTGATCAATCCCAATAACCACATACAATGTCGGGCGTGGTGACTCACGCCTGTAATCCCAGCACTCGGGAGGCAGAAGCAGGAGGATTGCTGAGTTCGAGGCTTGCCTGGGCTACATAGTGAGCTGAGGGCCAGCCTGAACTACAAAGTGAGACCCTGTCTCAAAAAAAAAAAAAAAGAAAAGAAAAAACAACTGGAAGGAAAAAAATTCCAAAGCACTAAATTAGCTGTGAAAGATAAAGTTCTTCCTGTCATACCTTTCTCCAAATTGAGTATTAGTACTTCTTGAATAGCTGAGAGTGGTAGACACCAATTCTTTCAACTAACGCATAAGTGTAAGAGCTAGAAATTGTTGGCTCGCTTGCCCAGAGTCCCCACCGCCAATATGCAACCTCCCTCCTGTTCCCTTCCTTGTGCTCTTTCAGCTTGTCCATCCTAAGCCTGCCATGTCTCCCTTCCCACAATCGTGTTCTAATATTAATATCGTTTAACTTTCTTAATCTTTTATAAGACAGAACTCCAAAAAGTCACAAATGAACAACAACAAAAAACTGCTTTATTGCTCTGTGTTATACCATTCTTTAAAATGCCTGACATTTTGTTCCTCCACTGTCCTTGTAGAAGAGGTTTTCAAACTGCATGTAAGTTGCTGTGAGTGTTAGGTATGTCTTGCACGTGTATAGAATGGGGAGGAACATACCCTGACATTCATGATTTGCGAACCTAAGAGTCCTCAGCTATACGACGGTGATTTGGTTGCTGGAAAGGAGAAAAAGGAGAAATGGTTTTGACTGGAACTGAGTATTTATGTCCCAGACTGACTCCCTGTCAGCTCACCCCCGAGTCTTACGGTGAAACATAGCACTCAAGGTAAGAAACTGAAAAGCCACTCTACCTAGAGTTCTGCTGAGTTACAAGCAGCAGTGATTGTGTGCTTTTAACAGAGTAACAGCTGAGTGGGCATATCTTAGCCCATTCAGGCTTCAAAAATAAAATAGCATAGGCCGGTGGCAAGTTTCCTTCTCATAGCTCTGGAGGCTGGAAGTCCTGGGTGGCAGCATGGTCTGGTTCTGGCGAGGGCTCTGGTTCGGGTGCAGCCCGCTGACTTCCCAGTGTGCATCCTTACCTGGGCGAAGAGAGCTCACTGCCTGGCCCCGTGATAGCACACACCCATCCCATTTATAGCAGCTCTGTCTTCATGACTTATTATCTCCTGAAGGATCCACTTCCAGACATCATCTGAGGATTAGGGTTGCAACATAGGAATTTTGAGTGACAAGTAACAATTTTGGAGTAACAAGATTAACTTCAGTGTCTTGCAAAGCCAAGAGCAGTGGCTATGGGTGGAAATGGAAATAGAAAAGACAAGAATTCTGGGGCACACAAAGAGGTCACGAATCAAGGAAGAAACATGGAAACTGGACATTATCTATAGCTGTGCCCTCATGGGCTACCAGGAATAGTTAAAGGGGGCAGAGAATCAACTTTATGCATGTCTGAAATCCAGGAAGAAAGTCAATAAAAATATTCCAGCTGTCTTAAGAATGATTTCATTCAGGGAAGCTAATATATTTTGAAAACAAGTTTTTCTTAGTTACTGAAATATAGACTTAAATCTCCTTATACTTGGATTTTAAAGGTGGGATATTTGCAATTCCTGAAAAAAAAAATGCTGTAGGCCAGTTGCTATACACAGCAAACTAAACAGGACAAAAGTATCAGAAAGAGAGTGTTTTCAGAGGGATAAGTAAAAACTAAACATAAGAAAAATCTTTTTCTACTTAATTGCGATTTCCAATTGTCATTTGCTTACCACACGCAGCAGGGCAGCAAAGGGTAGGTTTTTTTAAAAAATGTCTGTTCTTCTGAATGGTGAAAGAAGGTCTGTAGCCTGACGGGATTTCTTTATCCTATGATCTATGAGCAGTTTTACTGAGTTAAGTCCAAGAAAATGGAATATAGTAAGAGCCAACAAGATTCAAGTAGTCGGGAACCCTTGCAGGTTGCACAAAAGAAATATATTTCCTGGAGTAAGTACACAAAGTGGAACCATGACCATGACAGGAATGATGAGAGTGAAAAGGCAGCCCGCTGCTACTGGCATCCACCTCTTTCCACTCCACGACCGAGCGGAAAGTGGCATTACCACAGTACCCCAGGCGTGTCCATGATGCAGTTAGTAGATGGAAGAATCATCAGATGGTTTGTTATAGCGGCTCCACTTCCCTCCACAACCAGTTTTGCAGGTAGCATTTCTACAACAGCAAGCACCAAGGCTCACTGACATTTCGAACTGAATTCTCATTTCAGAAGACACAATAGTCAGCACTGTTCAGGGACCAGAGTTAGATTTCTTAATATCCAGAGATTGACGATTTGTACAACCTCTGGTTTTCAGCATCTCTCATTTCTCTTCCAATCATTACATATGTTGATGCTATTTTAATTCCTCTTTCAGCTTATTACTTGGCTCTTAAAATTGGTGCTGATTTCCCCATTGATGGGATAAAGAAGAAAAGAAAAATGAGGCTCCCAAACAAATGCTTCTTAGCTTGATTCAGTCAAATGCAGTTAGGAGAGCCCCGTGGTTGGTACAGTCCTCGGTCACTCAGAAGGCCCTTTAACTGTGAATCACAGCTAAGTTCTGTGTTTCCCCTTAAACTTCCTAAGGGGTTTTCCGTGAGGTATTCTAAGGAAGCAGTGGATGATATAAGGTGAGTACCTCTCTGATGATCTAAGCAGAGAAAGTCAATGGAAGAGACTTTTAGAGGTGGGACAATGGAGGTGACAAGGGAAATACAGTGGGTTGTGGACTGCATAGAGTCTCACTGCTAGACACATCTCGATCATCCTTTGTCCTTGGTTTCTGGTCATTTTTCTAACAAGGCTCATTCTACCAACAGCCAGTAGAAAATACCCCAAGGACATACACAGACACTCACGTGTGGAAGTCTTGGCAGCAGCAAAACCAGGTTAGGTTGCATTTGGGCAATTTCAATCTCAATGAAAAGATTTTTTTTCTGCTAATGAATAATATATCATACCAACCGAACAGGAAGCAGACAAGTTCAGTACAAGTTTGTTATCTACCCCACCTCTTCCCTCTGTCATTCACTCAAGGCAGGCTCGAGGATTTAAACTCAGTGTCACATCACACCCACACACCTAAACTCAGCTGTAAAGCAAGGTCAACAGACCCTATGTGAAGCATAGGGATTTTTTTTTTTTTGGTCTAAATGGTGAGGAGTGCTAATTACAGGCAAATGTTACATCTGGGGATTATGATCTTTGGCTCCCTTCTGTTTCCTGCCCCAAGTGGCAGGTAGGTGGGAGCACAGGACCCTCAACATCACAGGCCAAGTATGCTCATCATGTTCTCAGTGACAGCCTCATACAACAACAGTGTGACAGCAAAACCAGATGACAGTCAGAGTTGTAGTCATTTCCCATATTTTTCCTTTATCGTCAAGTCAAGTAGACTGCTGATGTTTGAAATCAGATGTCCGTGGCCAGTGGAGATCCCTTGCTAAAGGAAATGCGTGTCTTGTCTGAATGCATGCTGTCACGAGGACGGATGTCACTAGAGACCAGGGATGACGTTGGACGTGACAAATGTCAGACTGGCTCAGACACATGATTAATGGTGGTGGCACCTAAGATAAAGACAGCAGATACCTAGCCTTCATGAGAGCACACGAGCTTTCTAAAGTTTCTTAATATAGAAGCAGATTTCCAGGGCCAACTAAATTTGAGGAAAACTGGACACAAAGTGAAAACAAAGAATGATTTCTTTGTGAAAGATTTCTCAGAGCCCTTAGGATAGTATCGTACACTGCAAGTCCAAGATCTCCAAGAAGCAATTTCACCATGTCTCCTATTCTGTGGAGGTAGCTGATTCATCATTTACTTAACTGCTGGATTGCTTTTGAATATTTAGGTTTCAATGGACTGATTTTAGTGTTTTCCATTTTATTGTTACAGAAATGTTACAACAAATAGAGTTGCGTGCATTTTTTCATTTATTAAGTTTACTGGTACATTTTAGATATACATTATGATCGATCACATTCAACATTATAAATTTGTACTTGTACATGATACATCTTGATTCTGAATTTTTTCTATTCCCCTGCCCTCTCTACCACCTCTCACCCACTTATATACATAAGCTTCATTTCCATTTTTAATTTTTATCATCACATTATTTTCTTCCTCTTCTTTACTTTCCTCTGCCCCCTTTTCCCTTTTCCCCATTATTTCTATTTCACAATATCTATCATACATTCTGGACCTCACTTACACCTTTAGTTTCTCATATTAGAGAAATGATATGGTTCTGATTATGTCTATGATAAATTTCTAAAAATAAAATTACTAAGTCAAAACATGTGCCCTCTAGCTTAATCAGATATTGTTAATAATTGCTATCCAAAAAAGTTACACCAATTTGCATTGGGACCAACCAGTTTATGAATACAAATTTCCTCACGTGTTCGTGGCTCTGTTACTAAACTCTGGTCTACCCCTCTGGCACGTACCCTATCATTAACTATAACTTTGTTCTCTCTAGGGTTCGGTTTCCTCCCTCATTCCTTTTTATTCTGAACTTTCCTGACAATTCTCAAGTGTTTGTTTTTCCATACAAACTCTAGTTTAAATAATTGTAAACATTTAAGAATTGATGTCTTTGTGATATAGGATCTTCTTTTTTAAGAACAAAATATGCCTTTCTTTTTTATTTTCCTCTCTATTATATTTCAGTAGAATTTTACAATTATATTTATGTAGATCTTGTACACTTTGCCTTTCTACTATCCTTAGATATTTGTATCGTTTCTTTCTTTTTATAAATGGGATGTTTCTATCCAATACATTTTTGAACTAGAGGTATAAAATCTTTAATTTTGTTTATTAATTGTAAAAATTTCTTAGATTCTTTATGTTTTTCATTTGAAGATCCAGAATTTTGTGTCTATGGTAATATAATTTGCAAGTAACCAGTAGTTTCTCATCTTTAATTGTATATAATTGATTTCTTTTATCTATTTAATTACATCAACTAGCCTCTCCTCTCTTCCTATCTCTCTCTCTAGTAGGAAAACTAAACCCCTGGGATTATTACATCAGTAAACAACTAGGCAGTGAGATTCTGTCTTTCCTTTCTTATGGTCATGTCTGATTGTCGTTAATATTCCCCTTTTCTAGATTACTTTACCACCCTACCTGTAAGGACAAAGGGAACACAGAAGCAGTTCTTTTCTATACAATGACTTCACCTTAATTGTTTAGCTAGACACTTTTGGCGGATTATAGTAAAAATTCACACTTTTATAGAGGAAATTAAAAATCATGGAGCTCCAGGAACCTTACCAAAACCATAGCCTCTTTCAAAGTGCAACTTTATCTGAAAACAAGGCTTTATCTGAAAATCTAATCTCATTAAGAAAGGCTGGTGCTGAGGCAGAGAGCAAAAACGTGAAAAGAATTTACCCCTGTCTGTTACCAATGTAACTTTCTACTGTTTATGAGTTCTAATCTCTGCTCTCAGTATTTCATATATTTTATCTTGGCTGCTACTGCGACTTCACAGTTTGAATATGAGTAGCATTCTCTGAAGGTTCACATGTTACGTGCTTATTCTTTAGGGCAGCAGAAGTCAGAGGAGCCATGGACCTTTAAAGGGGGTCAGGCCCTAGGGAAGTCAGCAGGCCAGTGGGTGGGTGTGCCCTCAAAGGGACTGCAGCCCACTGGCCATCACGTCACTCCCATCCTGTCTCACTGGTTGGGCAATCATTCCTCTCACATTCCACCATAAATATCCCACTTTCATGAAAGGCCTAGCCCAAGGGGATCACCAGATTTTGGACTTTAATGCCCAAGTCTATGAGCCAAAATAAATCACTCTTTCATGTGCAGCCTGTGTCCAGTATTTCATTATAGTAACACAGAGCTGACTAGTACAGATCCTTTCCATCTCCTGTCTCCTATTGATCGAGTTTGTTCCACAGGGAAACAATACTTCTGAGCTTTGGCATTTCACTATTATGCACCCTCCTTTGGTGGCACTTGGGAAGTCAGTCCACACATCCTGCCAGGTGGAATATCATTCAAGCCCAATCAGTTCTAGGTAAGGCACCAGCTAAATGAAATGAAGGAGAAGGCAACTGGAAGAATGTGAAAAGTTACACAAGGTTTATGTTCCCACAGAGTTCAGAGTGATGCCTGAGAGTAGCAACAGGTCTCGTTCATACAGGTTCTTACTGATCTGAGGATCAAACTTTGATACAAAGTCTTAAAGACTAGAGCGGTGCAGTGAAACTTTTAGAGACCCAGTGTCCAAACCGCAACCCACTTATTTATTGCAAAGTGGCTGCAGTGCAATTAAACCTGGATATGGGCATTTCAGTTTGGAAAACTCATACGCTTGGCTCACACACCAACAGAGAGGAAGCTGCACTTGCCATGGCTTTGCCACCATTGGACAAGAGACTCAGAGCCAGCTTTGAAGTAAGCAGTGTGGTGTCTATTCCCATTAAAAGTTAAAGGGGAAATAAGAAAATAAGAATAATAAGAAAAATACAGAATATTAACAGAGTATACCACATGCTCATTTTATTAAATGTCTTTCAAGTTTCCTTTGACCTTCCTAAAATTATGTAAGGACAGTAGTAACAAATCCTTTTGGTGGGCGGAGGTAGATCAGTGGTTCCAGTGTCTGCCTGGCAAGCACAAGGTCCCGAGTTCAATGCCTAGTACCATATACCACAGTGCCAGGTATGATGGCTAATGCCTGTAATCCTAGCACTCAGAAGGCAGAGGCAGGAGGATTGCTGTGAGTTTGAGACTAACCTGGGCTACATAGTGAGTTGAGGGCCAGCCTGAACTACAAAGCAAAATCCTGTCTCAAGAACTAAAAGAAAAAGGATCCTTTTGGCATTTCTCACTTTGAATTCAGAAAAGGAGAACAAAAATGTGAAAAGAACTTACCTCTGTCTGTTGCCAGCCTAACCTTCTCTTGTTTTTGAGTTATAATCTCTGCTTTCTAAGGAGTAGAGACTGGGTTCAGATTCTACTCAGAACCATATGTATAAAGGTAACATCAGGTATTGTGTAAAATATTTTCTTCATATTATCTTGTTTGATCTTTATAAAAATACCTTGTGATAGTATTTCATTTATGTTATAAGATCTAAATATAGAAAATAGGATCAAGAGAGATTTTAATACAAAGTCATGTGCAAGAAAATGGCACATAGATCTTAGAAAGAAAGAGGAAAAGAGAAAGAGAAGGAACAAGAGAAGGAGGAAGAAGAAGAGAACCAAAAGTAAAAAATCATTATTGTTTATGAAAAATATCAAAGTGAAGAATAAAAAAATTAGTTTTCAATATAGAATTAGGCTTATGTGACTCCTTTCTCCTCTCAGTGTGACACTGGCATTCATTTAAATCAAATTCGCACTAGTGCACAGAGTTTTTGCTATGTTAAACTAATTAATAAATGTGTCATCTAGAGAGGTCAAACGTAAACCAAAACCAAATTCAGAAATTGCAGCTGTAGAATTCAGTCAAGTTGAATGTTCGTTCCTCACTGCTGATAAACCTGGTATTCAAAAGTCAGTTTCATCTTTTCATCATGTCTTCCTATTTTTCAGTATTTACTGTATATGGACTTTGAAGAGTATGGTAGAGGTTCATCATTATTGGATTATCGCAGCTGCAAGTGGGGCTGAACTTTCTTCTGCCTTCTTCTAAGGAGATCAGGGACAAAAATGGGTCAAACAAAGACTACCATTAATATTTACCACAATGGATGGAGTCTCCATTTATATAATTTCCTAGTACCATCATTGTCTCACAACTCTGATTTGGTACTGAGAAGTCACTAGAGTATTACTAATGTTACTTCTACTACCACTGTTTACATTTTAAATAATTTTAAATGAGAGCTAAGGATGTACCTTAAGATTAGAGCACTTGCCTAGCATGTGCAAAGGCTTGAGTTTCATGCCCAGCACAGTAAACAGCAACAACAAAATATTTTCAACCATGATAAGAATGCTCGAGAACTGAGCATAAACAGATGTCTTCAAGGCAAAGCCTTTGAGTTTCCAGAAATATCAGGAAATATTTTTTTATATGCTGATGCCTGGAAAATACAGTGTATTTTT